>JAODAL010022524.1:0-64530 GCA_025379985.1 Phyllomedusa bahiana
AAAATTTCCTGGCTAAATTTTTCGCCAAAAACAATTTTTTCCGGCCAATTTACTAATTTGTTTTTAAAAACAGTTTAAAACGCTTCTGTGCCGCGCCGAAAAAAGGGGTGTGGCTTAAAAAAAATTTCGGGGTTTTTTGGGCAGAAGGGGGGCATGGCTTAAATGCGAAAAGAGATGCCCAGGATGTGCAAACCAAAAATTCTGATTTTTAAAAGTAAGCCAATTTAAAGATGGTGCAAATTTGGGACAAAAACATTTCTAACCTGCACCAGATTTAATCAACACATGATAAATTTGGGGGCTTTTATAAGACTTTTCAAGTCTAACTTTCACTGTCTAAAAGAAAGACATTTTTGATAAATCTCCCCCAAGGGGTTTTTTTATACCGGGCAATAAAGATTCACAGCAACATTCGTTAGGCGTAACCTCCCAGTGTAAAAAAACCTCTAAGGGCGCGTTCACACGGCACGGGGACAAATACCGGTGGGGTTTTTCCGGGCCCGGGTTTTTTGCCCCTGTTTGTGGGTCGCCCCCCCAGGGCCCGCCGGGGGGGAAATGACTTTTCTCTACGATAGGAAAGAAAACCCTCCCCCTTCAAAATTGGTTTGGGCACAGATTCCGTCCGGAAACGGACTGAAGAATGCGCATGCACAATGTTTTTGGGGCCCGGGAAAAAAACCCCCGGGGAAAAACCCCCCATGCAGGAGGACTGCTGCAGGGTTTTTTCCCATGACACCATTGTGCTCATTTTCGGTGATTTTCAGCGGGTCTGAAAAACCGCAAACGCCTAAAAAAAACGGCCAAAAAACCCTGCAAGGGGGACATGCCCTAAGGTGTTTTTCATTTTTGTATCACGGGAGCCGCTAATCACGCCATTTTCGGGTCCCACTACCTTTTTTCAAGTTTGTGGGGGGGTCTATAGCATACTGACATAGCGGGGAAGAGACATTGCAACCAATTTTTAAACAGCAGGGAAAAAAATTTTTTTGGGAGCTCTAAATTTTTTAAAGTTTGTCAGAAAACATAGAAAAAATAACACTCCATAGCTTAACATCAAACTTGTTTTGTATACCCAAAGAAAGATTTAAAAAAAAACTATTTTTAAATTAAAATTTCATGAAAACAGGGGGAAAAAATTTTATCCCCAAGGGCGGATATTTTTTTTTGACCCTCTGTATCGTTAATTTAAAAAATTTTTTTAAAATTTTTTTTTTAAACCCCTGCGGACCCATAAAAGCAAGTTTGCTGTTCCTTTGCTTTGAAAGGAGCCCTGGGTCGGGGAAACGTTTGGGGATCCGTGCAGTTCCAGTTTTTGAGAAAATCAGAAGCAAGAGGGGGCAGTGCAAGATATTGTGCAAATGAGGGGGAGCTACAGCCTAGATTTTTGAGTTTAAATTTGAATTTTATAGCTTAAAAATCACCTTTGGTTGGACTTGGTCAGTTTTTTTTTTTTTTTTCCAAGGTTTTAAAGTCAGAAAGGGTTTTTCCCTTTTAATTTCATGTATTTTTTGGACAAAAGATCCGTGTTAAAAAAACACATTCAAATGTTTTTGG
The DNA here is from genome assembly GCA_025379985.1 of Phyllomedusa bahiana. NCBI lineage: Eukaryota > Metazoa > Chordata > Amphibia > Anura > Hylidae > Phyllomedusa > Phyllomedusa bahiana. Next base: position 1,555 of record JAODAL010022524.1, read on the forward strand.
TGTTTTGGGCATGAGGTTTCTAGCCATCCCCATTGACATCAATAGTAAATTTCCACTTGTTTTCTGCATGGAATACGACCGAAGAATGAAAATTTTTCTTTTTTTTAATTTTTAAAACGAAAAACGGGCCCCACTGAAAAGTACCCCTTTTTATTTTCACCCAATGAAATATGTCATTAGGCAAGGGGAATGGTTTTACTTTTGGTTTTAGACAATTACTTAAAAGTCAGAATCTCCAGGGTTTTCCCAATTTAAAAAATTTACTCGCATGTGGACTCGCATGTGGCCCAAAACCCCTTAAAGTCTATAAAACCAAAAGGAAAACCAAAAATAAAATCCCTATACTTTTTGTGGGTTCGGGAACATAAAATGCAGCTCTCGAGATAAAAAAAAAAAAAAAGAAATTAAGAAACCATATAAGGCTATGTTCACATTTGAATGGGACACTGTAATGAAGAATACCTTTGCTTGCATCTGTATCATACTCACCTGCCTGCATTCATGCAGCTTTTTCCAGCCACCCTCACACTGGTCCCATTAGTGACGTGGTTTGAAAGGGGTTGGGTAACCCCAAAAATATTGTGGGGGGCCCGTTCAGGCCCATAAAAGGACTTGGCTGAACAAAGAATTCAAAAGAAATGTTTAATGATGCATAATAATGTAATGAAAACCTGAAAAAAAAAAAAAGGTAAAAGAAAAGGACTAAAAGGAAAAAAGATCCAGGTTGATGTTTCCTTAATTTTCTTCCAAAAAAACCAGCTTTCTTTTTCTCCAAAAAAAAAAAACCTTTTATCAAAGGGTTTGATAGTGGTTTCCAAACCCCCTTATCTAAAAAATCCACAAACACTCAAAAATTTCTTCATTTTTTTTAAAGGCCTGTGTGATGAAAACAGATTGTATACAGGGTTTTTATGTAAAGGTTGTTCATGCTGACAGCTTTTACTTTGGGGAAAACACTGACCTATTAAAATGTGCCCCGGCATCACATAAAAAAAAAGATCCCCCACATATTTAAGTTTTTAAGGGTGAAAATTAAAAGCAGGTTTAAAGGGCAAAAAAAAAACCATGTGGGGACTTTTTTAAAGGGGTTAAAAAAAACTATAAAAAGGCCTAGTACAAATTTATCAAACTTTAAATTAGGTTGGTTGTATACTTTAAAAAGCCTTTTCTTTTACTTTGTCCTCCCTTTCCCCCAAAACTTGAGGAAACCCAAATAATTTTTTTCTAGTAAGAGACCCTTACAAATTGGGCAAAAGTTTTGATACCCCTTTCCCTTAAAGAAAGAAGATTAAAAAAAGAATTTAAAACTCATATAAGCCACTTCGAATAGCCCAATTTTTTTTGCTTTTTTGCGATTCTTGGATATTATAACTAAGTGTTTTTGAGTCAAGATCCCCAAAGGGGGGCCCCGGACCGTGACAGAAAAAAACTTTTCTTTACTCTGGGCAGCACAATTCACTTCTGATTGCCTTGGTAGTCTTGGATTTTTATTGTACCCTGCACAGTGTGTGAGATACAGCAACACAGCCCCAAACACAAAACCCCTTTCAGTCCCCCCTAGATCTTTTAATTTCTGAAAGCAAAGTGGGAACTAAATTAAAAAGGGACAAAAAACAAATTTTTGATGGTCTTATACCTTTGCCTTTTATATTTTTGTCAAAACTTTCTTTCTAATCTTCCCACAACCCAAATCTTTTCCTTAACCCTTTTATTATTTCGGCGTGAAACACCCCCAAATACCAAACAGCACAATGACTACTTCTCAAACCCTTTTAAAAAAGGGTGAATTTCCCGCAAATTTTGGGAAAAGTCCCCGTTTAAAGCTGATTACAGATAAAACCTTAGTTTTTAAATTGCCCCCAAAGGTCAAATTATTTTCATTCTTATATACAGTACCAAACATTTTTTTTTCCAGGCCATTTTTATTTTTCCCTTTTTTGGGGGGGTGAATCATAGTTTTTAAAAGCAATGTCCGATTTTTAAATTTGTTGATTTTTAAGGGATATTTAAATTTATTATTATTTTTCTAAAATTTAAAATTATTTTTAAAGGGCTACTGTGGGGTTTTTCCCTTTTTTTAACCAAAAGGGGGGGAAACCAAAAAATTAAAAACCACGTTTGTTTTATCTTATGCCTTTGTAAATTTATACAGGCACAAACACAATAAGGACATGCAAAAAAATTAAAAATAAATTTAATATGGGCCCTCTAGTCCCTGGGAAAACCCGTTCCCAGATGCAGCCATACTTTTTGGGTCCCCCCCCCAAAAACTATCACTACGAGTCGCAAAAAAAATTTCTCTTGGTTTTTTTTGATTACAAAATGTGGATCCTTTTTTTTTTTGAGGAAGGGGGAATATATGATGTATAGTGCATGGAAACACAAGGGGGAAGGGTGATAGGGGCCCGTTTGGGAAATGTAGTGAGTGGGAGGGCTTTCTTTTTAATATTTATATTGTGTTACCAACAGTGCCAGGCATATTGCTGACATGCAAAACATAGGCGACTCAAAAAATATTATGCATGATTATAATACTAATCTCCTCATAAAAGGTAAGGTTTCTCTTGGTTATACGTTTCAACTTAACATGTAATACGACTATATGTCTCATATAAGGCACAGCATAGTACCGTATGTACTTACTTGTATATTAAAAAATATATCCGTACTTGCTTACAACATAATATTATGTGAATTTATGTCTATCTCTCATTTCACTAGTGTGGGAGGTAATGCTTTCAGGCTCAGTCATTTTGCACTTAGCAGACTCCGCTTCCAGTGCTGACAGATGTATCATGTCCCCTTCATCCCAGATAAACTGTAGGATTTTCTGCAAGCGACTTCAGCAGAAATGTAGATAATCCCACTCTACAAAGGCCAGATATAAATAACATTCATCAGGGGCCTGAGAAAACACCCCAACATCTATCAAGAACTTGAAGCCATTTCCATAAATAGTCATTTACCATAACAGAAGGAGACTATGAAAGTCTGGAAGCCACAGTCCCACAGACAGAGACGTCTTCCTTTAAGTTTAAATTAGCAGCACAGGATTCAGTCACAGTTATTTCTTAAATAGCTTCTAAGCGCCATGGTGGCACTTTAGCCATGGAAGCGAGTGGGCAAACCATCAGTAAATATATCTGACACTTGAGGACTGTGGCCTCTGAAGTCTCAGGAGACTTTCATAAATTTGACTGTGTCTAGCAAATGTCTTTTCAAGCTGGACTTTGAAGTCACCTGTTGTAAACCAAGTGCTTAGATATCCCAAACAGGGCTGTCTGGGCTGTCTACAGAAAAATGTCCATCTTGGACCTAAGTATGTACTTTTGGACCAATGGGTCTTGAAATCTGAATGTCCTAAATACACATATTGTCTTGATTGCTGGAAAAGAGGTAAAGAGAAGACTAATTAAGACCAGTGCAGTTTTACTTTAATTGAGTGTATAGGTTTTATTTTGCTCCAAGGAAGCATAAATCTGCTATTTATGCAATTTACAAAAATTTCCTTAAAGGAATTTTCCACGTTATAGGAAAATCAAATAAAAGCTAGTGCAGGCCGATACAATTTAAAAAACCTTATACTCCAATTAATCATCTCCTCAGTTCCAGTTCTGGCCTCCTCTTAGTCTTCTGCTTACATTTGTTTCTTTCATAAATGGGGATATCACCTCTGTAGCTGTTGATTGGATGGCATTGGCCACATGCCTCTGCTTACTTCACCATTACAAAGTGAACAGCACGTAGGGGATCCTCCCCTGGGCTTTCTGGACGCTCAGTGGCCTCCCTGTTTTGCAGATGTCTGCTCTCTTTAATACTACTTGTGTTGGTATTCCATTTCCCGCGCCCTCTCCCCCCCCCCCCCCCGTTTTTTTTTTTCCCCCTTTCTTTCTTTTCTCTCATGGCCCTCTCCCTTGCGTCTCTCTCCTGGCCCCTTCTGCCCTCGTCGGTGGCGGCGTTCCTCCCGGCGGCCTGCTCACGTGATCCTGCCTAACCATGGGGGATCTTAACATAGCCTCCTTTAATGCAAAGGGACTCAACTCCCCTATGAAAAGGTCGAATATTCTGCGCCACTTCCACCACCAAAAAACACACATCTTATGTCTCCAAGAGACGCACTTCCAGACAGGGCACGCCCCTGTTCTCAGAGACAGGTTTTACACCCAGTGGCACTTCGCCAGTTGCTCCCATTCTAAAACACGGGGGGTAGCGATAGCAATACACAAATCCTTCCCGCACCAGGTCCTGGATGGTGTAATAGATACAGAAGCCAGATATATTGTTCTGATTATCTCTGTGAATGGCCAAATTTTCACGATCATAAACGTCTACGCACCAAATCAAGGGCAGGTTTCCTTTCTCACTTCATTTCTTGACAGGATCTCCCCCTCTTTGAAAGGTACGGTCCTCCTCTGCGGGGATCTCAACTTAACTCTGGACCCGACATTGGACAACTCCACGGGTAGGGCCTCTCTATCTTATTCCGCCATTAAAAAAGTTAAAAGAGCCCTCCTGCAATGTCAGTTGTGTGACAGCTGGAGATTACAACACCCCACTACTAAGGACTACACCTTCTACTCAAACCCACACGGTACATACAGTCGCATCGACTATATCTTAGTCCAACATAATGCCCTGCCTTGGTTACGATCCTCCTCAATAGGTAATATTCTTTTCTCAGACCATGCCCCCATATTTTGCTCTTTTCTGGTCCCCTCGAGGTCGAATCTAGCTAAAATGTGGAGACTAAACGACTCCTTGCTCTCTGATGTGGCTTGTGTAGCGGAACTTGAATCATCAGTGGACAATTTCCTGTCGGACCATGCAAATGACACCACAGCTCCCATTTATAAATGGGAAGCCCTCAAGTGCGTGCTCCGAGGGGTTCTCATCAAACACGGTAGCAGGTTGAAGAAGGCGAGAGCTCACTCTTTATCCCTGGCCCTGCAGAAAATATCCTCTCTGGAATTACAGCATAAACAAGCTCTATCTCCTTCCATTTTAAAGGACTTGCAACTGGCACGATTGGAGGCGAAGCGCCTTCTTGAGATTTCCTGGGGTCGTTACCTCCAGTCGTGTCGCAGTTCGTTTTACGAACATGGGAACAAAAGCGGGCGCCTCTTAGCTAGGGCCACGAGGGAGAGGATTTCTCGCTCCTTCATACCTTGTATCAAAAATTCGGAGGGGAACTTACTCCACACGTTCAAGTCGTTCTACTCGAAAGTATACACTTTATCAGACCCTCAAACTCCCTCCCATAACCATCCCCCCTTCCCCTGCTCTCTCACCCCCCTTCCTCAGGAAGTAATCCAGGGTCTGGAGTTACCATTTTCCCCTGACGAATTGCGTACTGTTATCCGTGACCTGCCCGGAGGTAAAAGCCCGGGCCCGGACGGATATTCGGCCAAATTTTTTCAATGTCTGTCCCATAGGCTATCTGTCCCCCTTCTAGAGGCATTTAATAGCATTTCTTCCACATCACACTTTCCTGTGGCCTCCTCCCGGGCACATATAACGGTTATCCCAAAAAAGGGGAAAGACCCCCAACTCTGCAGTAGCTATCGACCCATTTCGCTACTCAATGTTGATCTCAAGATATACGCCAAATTGCTGGCTAACCGACTTAATGTCTACCTTCCTGAATTAATACACCCGGACCAGGTCGGATTTGTGCCAGGGAGAGAGGCCAGGGACAACACACTCAAGACCCTGGACTTAATTCATCATGCCCGACTCCGTAAGATCCCACTTATGATTCTTTCTTTAGACGCCGAAAAGGCTTTCGACCGCATTTCATGGTCCGCTCTTACTCAGACGCTAACTCGCATGGGCCTCGGTCCTGAATTCACCTCGAAAATCCTAGCACTATATCATTCCCCCTCTGCCCAAGTTAAGGTGAACGGTTCCTTCTCAGAGGCTTTTTCCATTCATAATGGCACACGTCAAGGCTGTCCCCTCTCGCCCCTGCTTTATGTCCTCATTATGGAGGGCCTTTTGGGCTCGATCCGCGCCAATCCAGACGTTAAGGGAATTACATTGGGAGGTCATGAATTCAAATGCTCTGCGTTCGCAGATGACCTCTTGATCTATGTCACCAATCCACAAATTTCCCTACCTTCCCTGATGTCTGAATTGGGGCGGTTCGCGACCTGGTCTAACTATAAGATCAACATGTCGAAGTCTGAAGCCCTAAATATCTCCCTCCCCCCCTCGGTTGTAGCCTCCCTGAAGGCAACATTCCCTTTCTCCTGGCCCTCAAGCGCAATATCCTATTTAGGGACGAAAATCCCGTCTGACCTTCACCAACTGTTTGAGCTAAACTTCCGTCCGCTCCTCTCCCAATTTACGCAAACTCTCCAGGCCTGGAAGTCTAAGACCTTCTCTTGGTTTGGGAGGATGAATGTCCTAAAGATGTCCCTCCTCCCAAAGCTCCTCTACCTAATCCAAACTGTGCCCATTCCACTCCCCGCCTCCTTTTGGCAACAGTTACGCAGAATTTCACTGATTTCATTTGGCACCCAGGCCGCCCTAGAATCAATAGAGCCGTGTTATGCAGACCCAAGGACAGGGGGGGAGTGAGTCTACCTGACTGTAAGCTCTATTATTTGGCCTCTGCCTACCAGCGCTATATAGACCTGGGGCATACCCCGCAGGCCAAGCTATGGGTTTTTATCGCACAGACTCTCAGCCCTCTGTCGTTGGTTTCTCTTCCTTGGCACCCGAGCTCAGTGTTCAGGAAGTCGGAGTCCTTTTCCTTCACTACCCTCCAGACCCTGAGTACTCTGCGTAACATAAAACCCCAGAATTCTCTACTTGATCTCGCGGGCCCTTTAACTCCCATCACAGACCACCCGCTCTTCCCTCCTGGGCGTTCACCAAATACCTTTTTGGGGTTCACCAAAACCCGTCCCTTACAAGTACATGCCCTGATTTCTCAAGGCCGTCTTCGCCCGCTACTCGAAATTATAGGTCAACCCCAACAGGTGCCGAAACGTTATTCTTTTGAATATACCCAACTCACACATTTTCTTTCTTCCATGCCTCCCAGCACTAATGTTCAGCGCACCATGTCCACCTTCGAACGCCTGTGCTCTACCATGTCTCCCCCGCGTCACTTAATCTCAGTTCTCTATCATTTGCTTTTGGAACTCAATGACACGCAGTTGCCGTCTTATTGCCGGTCCTGGGAGAAAGAACTAAACAAAACTTTCACAGAAGATCAGTGGCACAGGTGTTTCCATCTGACTCACAGGGCCGTCATGGCCTGTAAGGCAAAAGAACCAGCTATAAAATATTATCTAGATGGTAAAAGGTACCGGCCTTGTTACATAAATGGTGGCCCAATGTCCCAAACGACATGCGGCGCTGTGGTTCGGAGGTGGGCACTATGTCACATATTTGGTGGGGCTGTACGCACATCAGACCATTCTGGTCGGCGATTCTCACAGCAATCAGAGACTGCACTGGCACTATCATCCCTGATACGCCCGAAGCAGTCCTTTTGTTCATGTTCCAACTCCCGAGTTCGGCCTATAAGAAATCTCTCACTAGGCACTTACTCCAGGCGGCCAAGTCAGTCATCCCACGTAAATGGAAGTCCACATCTCCCCCGTCCCTGGCTGATTGGGTGGATGAGGTCGCACACATACATCGCATGGAAGAGCTTGTGGCTAAAACCAATGCGAGCATAACCAAGTTTGTAAGGACTTGGGCTCCTTTGGGCGGAGTAAACCCAAACTTCCACGGAATTCCGGGGCCCTAACTCTATTTAAACCCCCCTTGAGTCCCTTTGCATCCCTCCCCATTATCCAGTGGTGCATGTGGGTGGGCTTGGCCGGGGGGATGGCGTCATCGTCGGGGGGAGGATGGTACTGGGATTGAGAGACTCTGGGTTGTTGGCTTTCCCCTCACCCCTCCCCCCCTTTTTTTTCTTCTCCTTCCTCTCTCTTTTCCTTCCTTCTCTCCCCTCCCCTTTTTTTTTTTAGAAGCCAAAATGGGGTATCAATGGCACTTTTTCATGTGCCTTGGGAACAACATCCATTCCCCCAGATTAATAGCGCTAATTTGAAGCTTTGTAAGCATCCACCTGTTGTGGAACATAAGAGACCCTTGTCACAAGTAGAGGGGTCTTGCAAAGCCTTGATCATGAAAGTCTGTTGCTTGCCATTTTTTCTTATGTAAACCTTGTGTTTCGAACTTGACTCCTTTCATATTGGTAGCAGCTTGTTATGTTTATTGCGCTGTACTGCTTTGTTATATTTTGAAAATCCAATAAATCTTTAAATATAAAAAAAAAACAAAAAAAAAAACAAAGTGAACAGCACAGATTGGTGATGTAAACAGAGGCATGTGACCTTTGCAGCCAATCAGCAACTGCAGAGGTAACCTGTTTAAAATAAGACCGAAAGAAAACAGTAGACCGACAGAGACTGACAATGGAGCAGTGCTAGATCCAAGGTAAAAGGAGAGGTAAGAATAAGTATTTTTATTTTAAAATGGCAACAGTATTCTATTAAAAAATAATTGGATAAACCCTCTAAATAAATATTTATACTCTTCTGCGTGTCCTCTAATGTGTCCCAATAGTCCTGTGCCCATCACACAACCATACTGAGCTACTCAATTTGAAACCAACACTACATATGCACATTGACAATGCAGCTATTTTATGTTGTTTATAAACTAATTCAAGTATTTTTCAGAACTGTTAGTGGTTACTACTGCAATGAGGATAAATATGTAAGATGTAATATTAAAAATATATTCAACTAACATTTTGATATATTGCTAATAGAGATTATACCTCTTTCCCCAGACCATGCATTATTATGCAGAAATACTGCCCCTTCTTCATTCTCCCTCCCTTCTCTTGTTGTTGTGTGTCAGTCTTTACTACAGTTTTGACTAGTGTTGCTCAATTAGGTTCCTGTTGAAGTAGACACCCATGATAAAACATGTAAAAAAATTTGGGTTCAGAACATCCCAAAGAAAAAAAAATTCTCTAACATTGTCCCTATCTGTAACCCCAACTTCATCCCTAACCCTAAGTTAGGGTTAGGTTTTTTATTTTTACATGCTTTTAGAGGCAACTTACAGTTCTGTGACCCTGCCAGTGCGGTGCCACCTCTGCTACGATATCCAACGTCCTATCCAACTCACCTCTGATTGCTATAACATATGCCCTATGTTATGATAGCCAAAAGAGACGTCAGATGTCTCACTAGAAGTGACGCCACACTGGGAGAACTGAAGAATGGTAAGTTATCCCTAAAACTCTGTAAAAAATAAACCATAATCACAACTTAGACGTAATTTAGAGTTATGATGATTTTTTAGGGATGGTTTTCACAAATATTCAATTCATATTGACATTGACCCGAATCTGAAGTGCAACACTAGTTTTGACATTCCATTCTAGAATCAGGAAGCTCACAATTATGTTTAAAACTATGCCGCAACATAACTAACAAAGGATTGCCAGCAACCACACCCAGCTTGAAAAATAAGTAAAATCACATAGCTTTATTCAAAAAACATGTTAAAAACCAATTTAGTTATAGAAGAAGGATGATATAACACTTATGGCTCCTTAATCGTAGCGTATTCTAACACCCGCCAACATTTAAATACTCAATACATAGTAAGATCAGCATCACATACCAAAAAAGTTAAAAATATAGGAATCCTGTATGCTACCAAATTAATACTGATATAGTAAATCATATTGATTTTTAAAACTTTTGGAATTTTTGTTTCAACCTAAAAATCCAGAACAACAGGAGGATTATTAAAAACAGTGTTCCATATATCACCATATCAAGAATCTGACGAACAGGTTAGTTAATTACCAAATAAACTTACCTCCTCAGGGGCCATTAACCAATGTAACCAACCAGAAGAAAAAGAAAAAAATGGAACAGTCTTATTGTTTATGTTCATACAAAGGTGTCCCATTAGCGTGCAGCTGTGAAGGACCTAATGGTTGGTACTACGATGATCCTAAGGGCCTAATAGACCCTAAATCAGGCATCCTCAAACTGCGGCCCTCCAGCTGTTGGGAAACTACAACTCCCATCATGCATTTATATAATCTATAACAGTGGGCATGATGGGAGTTGTAGTTTGAGGATGCCTGCCCTAAATCAAAGGACATGGAACAACAGCCCCAAAATGGGCAACCTCAGTAGGAACCAGTCCCTGCACTGACTGTCTCTAAACATACACATATAGTTCATTATACTGGTTTGTTATGTTGGTTGCTGGGACTTGAGGGGGCAATTAGCTTACCTATCCGTCAGATTCTTTATATGGTGATATATAACTGTTTTTATATATATATTGATATTCCTCCTGTTGTTCATGATTTATAAATATATATAGGAGATTAGTTTAAAACTCTTGCTTTATACAAATAGTCTTTGTATGATCATCCTAAAAATCCACCAAGACTCTATATTAAGAAGTTTCCTATGATCGTCCTCCCTCCCCCTCATTAGTTTATCCAATATTTCTCTATCATAAAAAAAGTAAAAGTGGTTAATCTTCTTTATGAGAAAATGTTTGGAGGCGATTGATATCCCAATCTGTATGTGTCTCAGTGCATAAGCCAAATTTCTGCATATCCTAGTTTTTAAAATAATGGATGTGTAGTCCACATACAGTGGGGAAAAAAAAAAGTATTTAGTCAGACACCAATTGTGCAAGTTCTCCCACTTAAAAAGATGAGACCGTCCTGTAATTGACATCATAGGTCGACCTCAACTATAAGTGACAAAATGAGAAAATTACAAATTATGGTGGAAAATAAGTATTTGGTCACCTTCAAACAAGCAAGATTTCTGGCTCTCACAGACCTGTAACATCTTCTTTAATAGGCTTGTTATCAGTACACAAGACACCTGTCCACAACCTCAAACAGTTACACTTCAAAATCCACTATGGTGAAGAACAAAGAGCGGTCAACGGACACCAGAAACAAACCTGTAGCCCTGCACCAGGCTGGGAAGACTGAATCTGCAATAGGGGAGCAGCTTGGTGTGAAGAAATATGGGTGCAAATAATTAGAAAATGGAAGACATACAAGACCACTGATAATCTCCCTCAATCTGGGGCTCCACACAAAGTCTCACCCCATGGGGTCAAAATGATCACAAGAATGGTGTGCAAAAATCCTAGAACTACACGGGGAGACCTAGTGAATGACTTGCAGAGAGCTGGGACCAACGTAACAAAGGCTACCATCAGTAATACACTACGCCGCCAGGGACTCAGATCCTGCAGTGCCAGACGTCCCCCTGCTTAAGCCAGTACATGTCTAAGTCTGTCTGAAGTTTGCTAGAGAGCATTTGGATGATCCAGTAGAGAATAGGGAGAATGTCATATGGTCAAACCAAAGTAGAACTGTTTGGTAGAAACACAACTCGTCATGTTTGGAGGAGAGAGAATGCTGAGTTACATCCAAAGAACACCATACCTACTGTGAAGCATGGGGGTGGTAACATCATGTTTTGGGGATGTTTCTCTGCAAAGGGACCAGGACGACTGATCCATGTACATGAAAGAATGAATGGGGCCATATATCGTGAGATTTTGAGTGCAAACCTCCTTCCATCAGCAAGGGCATTGAAGATGAAACGTGGCTGGGTCTTTCAGCATGACAGTGATCCCAAGCACACCGCCAGGGCAACGAAGGAGTGGCTTCGTAAGAAGCATTTCAAGGTCCTGGAGTCACCCAGCCAGTCTCTGGAACTCAACCCCATAGAAAACCTTTGAAGGAAGTTGAAAGTCCGTGTTGCCCAGCGACAGCCCCAAAACATCACTGCTCTAGAAATCTGCAAGGAGGAATGGGCCAACATGCCAGCAACAGTGTGTGCCAACCTTGTGAAGACTTACAGAAAACGACCGGTATTTGTCCTCTGCCATGGGGACATGCCCTAACTCTTAGTAATCTGCATGTATTTTAAAGCAGTACATGGCCACAATAATATAAGCCAAATGTGGAGAACCAATTCTTAAAACAGTGCACTGAAGCTGGGATAAATGCAAAGTAATTTTTTGTACTACACAGAAGACAGGTTAAACTTCTATTCTATTTTATATAACGAGATCATAATACGCTACAAAATACTTTTTCATACAGACAGTTCCTGGTAGAATGACAGAAGATTTGCAGACTATACAGTGGATGAGAAGCGCACAATATTTCCATAGTAACAGCTACTGAGTTTACAAAACAGAACATCTCGCGTTTAGTACAGACATTCCTGCATGCCTTCCACAGCAAAACTATATTTAATGTATTAGGGAGGCTATGTCATCTTTATGTTTAGATTATGGAAAACCACCCAACAGTGATCTCAGTACCAAAAAGAACAACATTTCCATACAGATATATTTATATGTGTTATCACCGCTATGGTTGTTACCGACATTAAAGCAGCGATGGTGGTGGCAGAGTCCATCGTAGGTAGCATCATCTAACAAAAACAGCCCAGGGTAGTCAACAAAGTAACTTGTGAATAAAATGCAGCTGAGGGGATTTAGCCTGACATTGAGACAGTGAATGAGAGAGTTTATGAACAAAAGCAGCGCCAACTATTGAACAGCACACTCATTGTGTGCCTACTCCTATTCCATTGTAGCAACTAGACAGCAGTACGTCACTCAGGCCCGCACCACGGTGTGTTACACCAACACCACAAAATCCTTAAAGGGAATGTGTCATCAAAAAATGACTTATTGTTTAACTCACATTTTTATGTTAAACACATTTTGTAGGAATTTTTGGTTATGTTTTTTTTAATTTTCCAGATCACTTTCAATATTTTTTTAATAATTCTTAAGTCCTGCAGTTTTCACTAATAATAGTCTGACACTTCCTGTTCTGTTTAGAGAGCTTTTCAGCAGTCTGCTCATTATCAGTAAAAGCAGGGTCAAGCTGAAAGGAGACACCATTGTGTACAGATAACACAGAATCCACCAGTCACAATAGGAGATGTCACAGCTCGCCCTCTCCCCTCCCTTCATAGTGAAAACTATCCTATAGACGTCTATGGGACAGAAGCTGTCTTAAGAATCCTATGGGCATGAAGCTGCTGTAAAGTATCTCGCTGTTAAAGCAGTGTAAGCAAGAATGTCTTCCCCACAGTCATATATAGACGGACAAATAGAGAAATCTACAATTTGGAAATAAAAATAACTGAGAGGAAAAGCATATGGATCAGGGTCTTGATTTAATAAGTAAAAAAAAAAAATTGGTGACATATTCCCTTTAAATTCATTGTCAGCCATTCCATATAATACTTTATGCAGCCTAGCTGAAAATATAGAGGACCTATGGCCATTCCTGACATGTCTTTTTTAGTAAATATAGTGAGGAAAATAAGCATTTAATACACTTGCAATTTTGCAACGTTTCCCAACTACAAAATATGGAGAGGTCTGTAATTTTTATCGTTGATACACTTCAACCGTGAAAGACAGAATAAAAAAAAAAAAGTTATGATTTTTAAATAATTAATTTGCATTTTATTTCATGAAATGAGTATTTGATCATCTACCAACCAGAATTCTAACTCACTCACAGACCTGTTAGTTTTCCTTAAGAAGCCCTCTTACTCTGCACTCATTACCTGTAGTAATTATACCTGTTTGACCTCGTTAACTGTATGAAAACACTTAATCACACTCCAAACTCTTCACTGTGGCCAAGACCAAAGACAAAATTGTACACCTACACAAGGCTGGGATGGGCTACAAGACAATGGAACATATAGAAGAAGAAATGACTTGCTTGATCTGCTTTAAATATATATATGATCCTCAAATTCTACAGTGCTCACATTATTTTTTGCAAAAAGTGCTTTGAAGAGTTGATCAGGTCTTCAGGTGGCTATTTATGGAGGTTATCAATGGGAAGATTGAAATATCCAGCCTGCAGAGAGATTACAGACATTCCCACTGGAGCACATTCACTGCATCTCAAGTCTACATTAAAAGTAATTGTGGAGAAGTATAAAGGGCCGTTCACACGGCTTATTTCAGGGACGGATTGCAGCCATGTTGCGCACCGTACTGCGCTACAATACGGCTGTAATCCATCCCAGCCATTACGGTAATCCACAGTTCTCATAGAGAACTATGGATTCAGTCTCTCCTCCCCGCTCGGTGAATCCGCCGGGCGGGGAGAAAGTGACATGTTCATTATCCTGGCGGAATACGCGCCGTGGATAATGAAAGTCTATGGGGCCGGCAGGCAGCGTCCCCGCCCCGCCCCTGGCCCCGCCCCTTATTCAAGCCGTATTGCGGGCGGGATCCGTCCCGCAATTACGGCTTGAATAAGCCGTGTGAACCGGGCCTAAAAGTAACCACCGATCTAAAACCAGTGTTGAACACAGTAGACATCAGATGCACATGTATTGTCTTAAAGACTGAAAATGAATATGTGGCCAGTGTCTGACAGTAGGACCACATAAAGGTCACCCAGTAGATGACCCAGATGTGGCATAAATGGAAGAACAGCAGACCACTTCAAAACTACTGGCTGTCCTCAGTGATAAGAACGTCAGAAGAGTGTCCTCTGTTATCGAGACAGAAAAACATTGTTATGGAAGACAAAAAAGAGGTCCTCTTGTATTTTGATAATTTATTTGGAGGACTTGAACAGAAGAAGCAAGATTTACTAGCTGTCCTCAATAATCTTAACCAAAAAGTTGTTTATGTTTATTGTTTTGCCTCTCAAATAGAGGAGATGAAGCAAATACAAGATGAAGAATTGGATCTAGTATCTTTGAGCAGTTTTGCTCAGAGAGAAGACTCTTCATTGATGTACCTAGAGATGTACATGAAATACAGTAAATAATGATAGCTTTAGATGTTTTTTTTTAAAAAAAACTCTCCTTTATTATCTTTTATTTTTGATGACCTTATCCCAGTCAATGCGGTTTAGGGCCCCTCTAAGCAGATTAAAAGTTGTCTTCATGAAATTCAATGCCTTTGTGGTTCTTTAACAAAAAAACTTTATTAAAGGATAAGTGGAAATTTATTATATTGTGGTCACTATTTCCTAGGTGCCCCCTAAGCCACTTTTGACATGGCCTGTCTGCTCCAGCAGTAATGCGCCTAGTTTTGCCATTCTCCAGTCAAAAATGTGTAGAATCATATGGTTGTGGTGAGACACAAATGCCGCAAATTCACCTACTTTTGGAGTGTATCTGCTCATACATCTAGGCCAATATGTATGAATGAAGCTGCACTGGTTTTCTGGTGTACTGTAAGCAAAAAAAGAATGTATCAACAAGTGCACTCCAAACTTTGGCGTGATAAGTCCCTTTATAGTGCGCCAAATACACTTTTTAATGCACCAAAGATTTGGGGCGTTCTTGGGTAATTCTGTGGGTGTGTCACACCACATTTGTAGAACTAGACACATTGATGATTCTTTGACGCCAAACCTAGGTGCATAACAGTTAGTACAGCCAGACCAAATTAAAGGAGGTGTGCCTGAGCCAGACTTGTCATATTGGCACTAGAATACGCCTCTATGTATGACCTGAAGATGAACAGGTTCATACATTCTGGCAGTTTCTGCAATACCTTAAAGCGATTTAAAACTGTCAGTGCCAGGATTCCTATATGTCACCCCTAGAGAACAGGGCTGCATCAGATTTTGGGTTGAAAGGACACCAGAATACTGGTGCCGCCCCATACATACATGTCACCCTAATTGTCTAATATTTGGAAAGTGTAAACTCAGATTGAGCAGTCTTAAAATGTGTCACATTTATCATAGTGTTTGATAAATCTCGTGCATATTTAGACTTTCTAGTCTAAGGGCCACAAGTATGAAAACTGTCAAAGTCTAAGACTTTCTTTGTTGCCCATAGCAACCATTCAGCACTCCCTTTTCATATTTTCAGAGAACCCTGAAATCTGAAATGTAAGGGGAGCTCTGACTGGTTGCTATGGGCAACAAAGAATGTCTTAGACCTAGACAGTTTTCATACATCCTCTCCCCTCCCCCCAAGATTAGAACTTATATTAGTTGCCTTACTTTATGCCACTAATTATGACAACATTTTGGCGCACAGCATCACACACCAAGTCATGTCCCTTATTACAGAGGCCATTCCTCTTTCACAGAGACCAATGTGTCCTTTTTTCAGATAAGGCACAGAAGTGTCAAAAATGTGGTGTAAAGCATAAACGTCAGTAATTTATCACAAATTGTATTAAAATTCTGGCTCAATTGCCATAATAAATGTGGCCCTTTATGCTTTTAAGTATTTCGACTTGGGTTTTGTGAATAAGGTTATCTTTTGCGTCTATTTCTGGGTGTGCATCATACCTTATACTATGGCTTTTTCTCATATTTTTCTGCATGCTTGTTTTCCATGTCTTGATCCCACCTCATTTAATCATTTAATGGTTTCCACTCAACTTATGTAATGTTATGTAATGCTACTGGATGTAAAGAAATGGCAAGTAACACTTTGGGGAGCACAAGAAATATCTTCAACACAGTGACTTATTGAGCCTCATTGCAAGCACAGTGGTCCATCAAGTTACAATGGCCTCAGGATTCAATGCTTTCCACATACAATAGTCTTTTCTAGGACATTGTATGTTGAGTGTGGTTTCACAGACACTGCTGATCTGCAGCACGTATGATTGACTGGAAGATCCAACCAATTATCATGAACATTTCACTTGTAATAATCTGTATTAGTGAAGCACACTAATTAGTGAAGCCTCTCTGCAGTATAGTATGGAGCTACATGTTCTGTACTGCACTGTACATGCACCAGGATGAGCGGCTCCTTCTGCCACCAGGTGAGGGTTTCAAATTGTTTTCCGCGTATAATATAAAAATATGTGACCCAAAGAAGCTCCTGTGATTTCAGCTGTTTCTGATGATATATGTAAGGACTTGCTTTACCAGTATTAGTGATCTGCTTCCTTTTCTTCAATCCTTATTTTGCATTATATCGGGTGACATTTTTGGACTTCAGAACCAACTACCAGTTTTGCACCGAGTTATGGTCTCAACATAGAATAATTTCAACATACAATGGTCACCCAAGAATCAATTAATATTGTATGTTGAGGGATCATGTATGTATCGGGTAGTAAACAGTAGTCAGAATAGGCAGCTGTCAACTCCCCTACTTGATTAAAAGTGTATGGCGGTGCATTCCACTCTTATGGAAAATTTAGAAATGAGGCAATTATCCAGGTTTGCCTTGCAGTCCAAAAATGTGTTCTTCTGTTTCTAATCCATGAAATTGGACCTAAGTAAAGTGATAAATGTTTTTCTCCATAATATGGTCAGGAGAAAACTGTGCTGACAGACCAATAATGCTTACTTGTGGACATTCATGTCTCACTTGATAAACCTCTCAATTTCCAAAGTTTTATATGGGTATACTGCAATATCCAGGAAAAGAATCGTGCCAGCATTACAAGAAATTAGGTAGGGGGGGGGGGGTGCTGACAGGAACGATTCTCTGTACGGCGGTGCAGAATGTGTCAGCACTAATGTCTAATAAATAAATATGTATTTCTTTGAAACTGCTAGATATTAGAAAAAATAATAGGAAAAAGTTCCATTAGCCGTCATGTTCTGATGATGTTCTGGCAGCTGATCCTTTAGATTCTCAGTTGGATACAGAGAAAAAATAAATTACAACATGTATCTCTTATCCTAGCAGTACTAAGGTGTCATTCTCCCATCGAGAGAAGAGATGCTACAAGCCACCCCTTGATGAGATCTCAAACTGACTGCAGTCTATAACAGCTGGGAAGACACCAACGCTGCCTAAAAGAAATCAATCAAATGTTCTTAAAATAAAGGGAGGCGCACACATCCCACCTCTACCCAGCATGGGCTTTACTCCAGGCATATGGTGTGCAGAGGTTTGAGTGTCACTGTATTACACATTTCTGTGCTTTGCAGATTTCATTTTAGCCCGGACGGCAGCCACTGTGAGCATCATAGCTTCCATAGTAAACACGTTATATCTTCCCTCTTAGATAGACTGGGAAGGAACAGTTTAAGGTGATGCTTAATTATAGTGTCTTCCAGGATGAGCTGCCCTCTCATGTATTTGAGTGCGAGGCATAGTGTACATACTTATGTGAACAAAGGATCCTTGGTGTTGGAACTGGTTCATTCTGAAGCAACACAGTACTTCTTTGATGCCAATAAATGTTTCCTTATGTGCCGTGCTATCACACTGCAGTGTTCAACGGGCTTCATGAAAAATGCATATACTAATATAGTATAGAATGTATTTTTCATAAGCATCAAGGAGGTATGAAGGAAACAAGGAAAAATCTCATTCAATTAATCTGAATATCCTCTTCAATTATATTGGCTGGCAATCTCAATTTAGAATGCCATGTTATGTGAAGGGGTTATTAATGTTCTCTGACAAAGGAACCAGTGGTGAATTCTTGCTCTTAGCAAATCATGAAGGAGGAATAGAAGGCCTAATGAATAATTAGATTAGAGAAGCAGATGGGTTTAGTTTATTTGTTAATTTATTTATTATTTTAAATTAAAAATCTGCTCAGCTGCATAATTGTCTACTATAAAAAGATGGAACAGACAAGCAGAGATCTGTGCAAATTCTAGAAAGCCTTAAGACTGGCAACAAGTGAGATGTGCATTACTGAAGGTAAATACATTATATGATTGTATACCCGGAGGATTAGCGAAGATGTGACCCCCTAAGGGTGAGCACACACAATGCGGTTGTGTTTCTGTTTGTATCTACAGCATGTCAGAACCACAGTGTAACGTTGACGCTGTATTCAGGACTTCTTTTTCATGCTCCTGCGTTGCCGCATAATCTAACTGGTTGATCCGCATGCGGCTCATGACTGCACTGTTAATGGGTTAGCTGTATCGTGTGCAGTTGAGGCAGCAATAAAAAAAATAATGTGTTCTGGAGAATTTTTGATATTGTAGAAGCAGTATATTTATCTAATAAAAAACATAGATACATCAAATGACAATATTTGCAAATGGCAATATCAAAAAAACAAATCACAAGCTCTAAAAAGATTTGGCGTGACCAGGTCTTAGACGATGAATTTACAGGCCCTCATAACAAAATGAGATTGGAGGGCCCGATCGCACACCACTTAATGAGAGTAAACTATAAAACAGCATACTAAAGTAGCAAAAATTCAAGTATAGGAGATTAAGACCATAGTCTAATCATATAAGCGGAACCGTAATATTAGTCACACTACTAGATAGCAGAAAACCACAATAATTTATACCCTAATCAATAGAGGAACACATTGTTATTGATCCTCATTTGCTCCTTAAAAGGGAGTTGTTCTCATAACATTGATTCATCGTAACCTCAGACCATTCTTTTCTAGGTTTCATTTATGAAATTTCAGGTGAGTGTTTAACTTGGCTATTCTACTATAGTAGAGAAACCAGTCAGTGATGCAAAGGCAACCAGTTTTGCTATCGTGTCAGCCTATCATGGAGAGATTGAACATTATATGTACGCTATAACGCAAACCTGAGGAGCTGATGCAGCCTAAATTACAAGAAGGTTAATAAATCTCACAAATCTAGGTTATGGATCAGTTACCAGGAGCATATATGCAAAGTAGACTTGGTTTATTGAGGCAAGATCTTAAACATAAAAAAGCAAATCTTAGAAGTCATTAGACAACCACTTTTAACCTCTGGGCTTTATTGCATTCGCCCATGTTTGTAACTGCATCATTTTAGGTGCAGAAACTGCATGTGGCCTAATGCTCTTGAAACGCAACATAACTGCAAAGGTTGGTCAGTTAATTCTTAAGCCCTTTACTATTGTGTTGCACATCTGAAGCTTCTGTGAATAAGAAACAAATCCCAAACCAGTAGTACTAATTGCCTGACTCTTTCAGCCCGTCCCTAACACTTCTACTACCTCTCACCTCTCTGAATTCTTCAAGTCAGAGTAGTAGGTAGGCTTTTTCTTCATCTGGGCCAGGTCCACAAGCGGCTGCTCAGATCTAAGTATCCTTCGCGCTCCAAGACAACCTGCTTCCCAATCGCACCTATATAGCAAACCTATATCAAGATGCATTACCCGAGCGTAGTGTAAGAGTTGGGGAGGGCGGGTTACCTGCGACCTGGACCTCCCGTTTTAAGAGAGCAAATAGACAGTCACTAAAAGCTAGGAACTGGCCAGATCATGTTCATTTATCATGTCATGACAACAACACAACAGCAAACCTCTGGCATTTCCAGACAGAGCATCCTTCTGCAGTGGGAAATATGTTTTGACTGTTTGAGACAGCTTTCCCCCCCTAGCATAACAGCAAATCAACCTGTGAGGGGGTGTTTCTAAGAGCCAGATGAGACAAGTCCCGCCTTACTACTCAGGCCTAGGACTGCAAAAGTTTTTTTTTTTTTTTTACGACAACAAATAACCTCTTTATAGATGCGACCTGTGGCCAAAGTTTTTGAGTTTTGTATGTGGTTGTGTTTGAGATTCTTGATATGTCTGTTTTAGTAAATACGTGTGTTTCCCATTAAATAATTCTGGAGCATCTTTTCTTATACTCTGTGTTGTTTATCTGTTTCTTCTACTCAGTCAGATGAATGTTACCAATTGGAAGGGGAAAGGTGTCCCTCGTTAGTCTGACTTTGTCCAATCAGTGCTAAAAGTCAGTGCGTGCAGGGGATACACCCCTTTGTAAAGTGGAATGGTAACACCCCATCTTACAGGATTCAAGTATTTGTACATATGTGAGGGTGTGTAGAATAAAGGAACAGCATAACACAGAGATATAGGAGAAGATGCTCCAGAATTGTAATTCCACAGGGAACACAAGGATTTACTAAAACAGACAAATCAGGAGATGCCACATGTTCTCTTTAAACTTGTATTTGAACTCTTTGACAGCATAGGCTTACTGCATATACTATGAAGGTGAAATTAGTACTGATCATTACTCAAAGGGGATTAATCTGATTCAGAACTGAGTAGACGCACAGCTCCCCTTGCGAACAAAACATTTAAAAAGGGAACATCGTTGTATTCTCTAATCACGTTTCACGTGAGAGTAGAATTTGAGGGTCCTTCTTCAGCAAAACATCGCGGGACAGCTAAATACAACAAGCTCATTCCTTTTCAACATTGAGTGTATATGTCTATGATAGCAAAGCTCGATCATATGTCTCTATAACTCCACACTTAACCCTTATCTTCTCTTTCTACTAGTCAATACCAACTGTGCTCCCGTACAGCTAGTAGGCTGAACAACATGTGTCGGAATCACTCCTCCTTTCATGTTCATTATGGCTTGTGATAGTAGCGGTAACTCTACGACGCACAATTTATACTATTCAGTAACTCTTGAGGCCACCACGTCCACTCGCGGTATAAACCACTATGGACAAGCCCGTATATACGCCCTGCCTACTCTTATCAAGAAAAAAAAAGAAGGGCCACATGAGCATTCCTCCGACTTCTGAACCAAGCCAGAAAAGACGAACACACAGCTAACAATGCGAACGCTGCTGTTTCTACAATCATAGAATCAGCATGATAGTGTCAGCCTCGAGGTGCCTAAATGCCCATGTGGTAATCATAGCAAGTGAAAGATAGCAATCAGTGATGTGATGAATTCCGTACAGAAGTACTAGTGATTTAAATGTAAACAAACTCCAGCTGGTGAGAAGCGGTCGTGAGCAGAGCATCAGTGCTCTGAGTTCTATTAGAAGTAGACTGTTCTCTAGACTGAAGTGCAAGGCATTTGTACCCTTAAAAAAGTATAAACTGAGCGACATAGGATTATGAAATCGTGACATGAACATGTGGACAACTCAAGAGACGAACAGGCAGGGGTGGTGGACACACTTTGACTTGCAAATCGTAAGCATCTGGAACAGTAGAGCAGAGGGGGCGACTATATCCTTTATCATAACCCCCTATCAGTTAAGAAACCACCCCCATCAACTAGGACTGCGGAGGATTACGAGAAAGCGACACACATGAAGAAGATTTCACCCCTTCGATTCTCTCTCACCGGAAATAGTGAGATCAGTCATATCAACGCAGCTTCATCAAGACCAAACCATTCAGCAGCACCGACACTGAGAGATGGAAGAAACCTGTATCAACATCTCCAATTTTAAATGTGCGATAAGCAGAAACATCAAGATTACCCGCGAACATACGATCCACTAATAAGAAATAAGGAAAACCAACAGGATAAGAGATCTATAACATACTTCAATCTAACTCACATACAATCAGAAGCCCTGCATATCAGTATCTAACTGCAAATTGATATCGAGAGACATCTATTCTAAGGAATGACGTGTGGATCCCATAAAGGATAAAGTTTATACTTGACATGATTATATATGCGTCAATCTATTATGAGGCACTTTGGAAATGACCAAGTCTTATTATAGAGATAATTGCGCTTTGGTATTATCCACCCCCCCATGAGGTGGGCCTAACTTTTAAATCGAACATATTGCGAAGGTGCGATTCAAAATAAAATATTTTTCAAGTATGACGTGGTGTCTACTTCTATATAAAAAATCTTATGTTGTTCCACAAATCCCCTCCCCCATGCCTCACCGATCTCCTACAACGGTAAACCGAATGGACCGAAAAATAAGTAACAGATTTAAATGCAGCGCTCGTCACACGACATAGTTCTCTCCTCCACACCATCTCACACACAATTATCTCTCTCTACTTCTTATGCGAGAAATTCTACACCAAATGCTCGTGTCTTTATATAGACTGAGGTGGTACAGAACCTGTGTGCACTAGTGAAATTCCCTTTTGTAAGAGACAAAAAATAAAAAAAAGACCCGAATACAGAGTTTACTTTCTGAAAAAGACCAGACAAGAAAATTTTAGCGGTTCTGGTAAAATGCAATATATAAGATGTTCTGTACCGAACGCAAGTCCTGACATTTACCAGACAGGAATTCAGATGAGTCATATACAATAGAGCCCTGAAACAATTTGAACTAATCCTCATAAGAGAGACAAGGAAGCTAGAACAATTACAATCTGCTTAAACAAATGGTTCCTTGTAATTAGCCAACATGAATCCCATCTATGTTTCCATGATGCGCAAAAATAACAGATTACTTAATACTTTAAACATTGTCTGCATATTTGACAATATTAGATTCTTTCATTCTGTGCCATAATCTCTGGGTGCTTTTTTCAAAATGTAAATTAGAATTCATTATTGAACTCCACCCTGGAACTAGCGTGTGCCATAATTTTTCCTATTAACTTGTATACCTCTTTGCTCTAACATAAAACATCTGTCACATTGAGCCTATAACGGAAAGATGTCTGGCCTGAAAATACAATATTGCTTTGTGTGGACAACTGCTTATTAGTCTGTTTATACAGTGCTTTATCTAAGACCTTGTGTACCATAGAAGCATCAATAAAGACTTATATGGTGCCAAATGTATAGAGAGAGATCCCAGCTTAGCTTTGCCCAATTTCATTATCATTCTTACTTCATGTCTGAAACACAAGGTTTGCTTGATCCTGAGCGCGTCGTCGGACCTTCAACAGAACCATCACATCAAACAAAGGAGAGCAAAACAATGAGCAACAAGCCCTCTAATTCTACACTGGTAAAGGGTTACGTATGTGTTCTCTTTCTTACTGCCAAACTGTCAGTAAAGAGCTATAGAGCAGGCTCACTTGCTAACTAGCTCCATAAGCTAATTACAGCTGACACCCTATTGCTAACAGCTGGGATCGGAGCCAGGAACAGGGTACTCCAAAGCTCAATTTAACACCTTTAAACAACTCGCTTCTCCCTTTAAAGACATTGAAGCCTAATAAAGCGGTGTTCCAAGCCAGACCATTTAGGTGCTTCTGTTGCTTCCTGTCTCAGGCATAAAGTAATAAAATCTCAACACCTGTTACAGCATCCTTTCAGCAATTATCTATTATATGCAGAAGGGATGGTACAAATATGATACCAGCATCCAATCCGGTCAACATGCCCCTTATTTGTATTACAGATTAGAAGTATAAAAATTAAAACCACTGCATTAAAACAATAAAAAAAACATCAAACACACTATATAAACAAGTTAAAATACACCCCACTATTATTGGACATTTTACAAAAAAGACCACTAATTGGTATTGTGGCGCACCTATTTCTGAAAGAAAAGCCCAATTAGTCAACTAAAATAAAACTCACTTAAACAGTTACACTAATAAGACAAAGCCGGATAGCACGGTAAAACAAAAATCATGTGGTCTCATTATTCTCTGCACCATCTCTAGCAAAATGATAAAAGTAAAAAGTATTAAAATCAAGGTGCAAATATAATATCCCTAAAATGGGTACCAATAGAAAAATAACATCTTTCAACGCTGTGTAAAAGAGATGTGCCATCATTCAGTTCCCAGTAAGTGATAAAACCATGTTCCTGTTATCGGACACACCAGAAAATTAATGCTAGCAGCAGCAAGCGTATTAAAAAAATACTAGATAAAAGATTTTTTTTTACTCTTATTTTTATAAAGAAGAGTGAATACTATAAAACAAAAATTTCAGAAAACATTTATGAGAAAAGTTACGCTTCTTTTTCTTTTTCACAATATTACCCACACCCTACGAGTAATTTTTTTATCACGTGTTTCCCCAATATATTTTATGGTATGGTCAATGGCACCATTAAAAAGTACATATAGTTTTGCAAAAAGCAAGCCATTTTATATCTATGTAGATGGATGGGGGAAATATCTCTCCTTGGGGAGAGCCACCTAAAACGTGTGTGTACAGGTTTTAAATTTTGCCTACAAGTCATACCTCCACTATGTGCATTTGAGCAACTATCAACACAGGCGTTTATTGGAAAGAGCTTGAAAGAGCTCACTATCTGTACACATCTATTGGAAGATGTTAAAAACAAACCTTACATTCACATTTCACCAGCACAGAAGAGTCTAGTCATGTAAAGTGAACTGAATTCCATGCAAATGAGACCAAAGCGCCAGTGGAGAAGCGTGCAAAACGCGCCCAAAATTAAATCCTCACTAACAGATAACCGACTTGGTGCTCTCCAAAGGTGAGATATTTTCCCATCTAGTCTATCACTCATCTCATACGTCAGCCCAGAAAGTAAATTTTGCTCTCCACTGAAGAGGGATGAATACCCCGAAACAGCTGTCTGTTAATGAACTAATCTGGCATAGCTTAAATCCTTTTTACATTGTAAGACTAAAGCAAGTCCTTCCATATAACAGCGAGAAAGAGCTGCTGGAAGCTGGAAATAACTCTATATGTTGAGGACAGAAACTGCTTTGGGTCATGTACTGTATAAATAAAAGAAAACGGGGCAATGGTCACTCGGTGTCCAAAGGAGCAGCTCAACCGTAAGAGCAGTACAGGATATGTAGCACTGCACTGTACTGTAGAGAGGCGCTACTAGACCACCAAACAACCTATCATCATCTCCACTAATCACAATGAGGTTTTACAAGTAAATCTAAGAGTTGCTAGATCTCTCTCCTAGTCAATCACATGTGCTATAGATCAGTATTGATATTGTATGGTGGGTGTGGTTTCAAGACACAATGTACCAGGAAAGACCATTGTATAGTGAAAATAATGTATCTTCCTTGACTGCCCACCGTTAAACCTACTGAAGTTGTTAACTCTGTAACATGTAAATTCATAGGCTGAGCTGCTACATACCTAGATACAATACAACTGTGTTTTGATGAGATCGATCCTAATACACATGCCTTTTAGATACAGAAAGTAATAAGAGGAATGAAATAACAAGGGCAATTCTGTGTATACATGTATTTCATTCTTAGATGTCCTAAATGATCACAAAGACAATTTGACCCATACAAAAATGGCTGGAAGTGAATTCAAGCATGTTATCTCTACAACTCGACACTCATGATGAACAAGTCGCACTCTGAAGCTACAAAATTTGGCTGCTCTGAACAATAAATATATTTATTGAGCACAATGTTCTTTACATTCTTTATCTATTTGGCAAAAAACACACTTTAAACTAAGTAAAAAGAAAAATGGTAAAGTTAATTTCTTTAATTTAACAACGAATACCTTAAAGTACACTTTTAAATTACTACGACATTACACCATTCTTAGGCTAAAAAACAGCAACACATCAAAAGCTAGGAATCTTCACTATGTTGAGCAGGCTCTTGTAGTATTGCTGACAACTAGTCAAAATAATATGACTATGTTTTTTACCTTCTCGCCTTCCAAGAACCATCGCTTTTTTATTTTTCCATCTACATAGACGTATGAGGGCTTTTATTTTGTGGGAGAACCGGAATGCAAATTTCCAATAAAGTCATTCATCCATACCTATAGTAATTTGAACTGGAAAGTGCAAAGAATTCTAACGTGAGAGGAGTGAAAAATGTGGAAAAAAGACTGTCGCGCCATGTTTCTGCGGCGGGGTATATCTTACACTATCATTATTGGTTGAGGCCTCAATGTCTTTCTTTTATAGACAACTATATTGTGGGTATCATATCTTGTATTCTGAAGGGTTGACTGAACTAACAACCAGATATAACAAATATGTAGGGTAATTTTGTTGAGTAACGATTAAATGATACCGTATACAAAAAAAATCTAATTTCAGACCGACGTGGCTAGTCAGAGCCAATATAAAAAAACGTCAGATTTGGCGTTTGCGATAATTTTTCTCATCTCTTCTAAGGTGTTCATCATATGGGGCCAATGATGTTATATTTTAAAGTAATCAGCAACAATTTTACTTTTAGTATATTTAAGGTAGATACGAGGAAACCACAAAAAACTTTTAATGGACACGCGATTCACAGCGTTATTCTGTCTAAACTTTTTCGAGGAGTCGAATTAGAACTTTATAATGAATCTTTCCGTCTTATAATAGTTAACGTTTAAAAACATCCAAATTTTATATAATCATCACAAAAAATTACTTTAATCATTCTAAAATCCAACTAGGCTACTTAACCACAATGTGGTTACACGTGATATAGTACGCAACCCTTCAGGGAATATACAATACAGAAAGAGATGATCAACCAGAGAGCATGGGGGCAGAATGTGGTTAAATCAACCACAATAGCGTGAAAGGCACATAATCATAATCCGTCAGAAAACCGGTCCATGTATAAGCGTCTAGCGCCTCGTTCCCTTGAAACCTTGCCAACAAAGGGGCTGGCCCAATCATATAAGAATTGGTGTGTCTGGCACCGTTTCTCAGTATTTCCATTGAAGAGCATAGCAGCAATCTGGCCATGAGTAAAAAGAATTAAAAACCTTAGTTGCTTATCTACTATTTTTCTTTCATTGAGGATGATGACTCGATCACTATTGTCCCAAACATATATACAGGTGAAACCACCAAGAAGTTACATACATACAAGTTTATAATTACTCATCAATTACAGAATAATGATAGAAAAAAAATTTTAAGGCTTTATTCTCTCAGCTAACAATTCGCAAAAGCTCATACAATTTTACAATTAACACTAGGATAACTATGCCTTTAAACAATTGGGACAGTGGGCCCATAATATGATGTCAAGTCCTATGGAAGCATTACATAAGAGTTCTTAACAAAATCATCGAGTGTCATTAGAAGTGACATCCCTGATATGTTTATAATATTATTTTTCTGTACATCACACCTTAGACAACACATTGATCATCTACTGTCTGTAAACGATCATCGGAAAGCCTATAACAGAAATCGAGCCAAGATATTCAGTAGCACGAATACAAAGTAGTGTTCCCTACAGGGAGGAAAATAGCTAAATTTATTTTCAAAGATAACTCTAGCCCTCAATAATTCGTCATGCTGACTAAGTGAATATGTGAGGTGTCATCCCGCATTAAATAAGAGTGTAAAGTTCACAATAATATTGTCTAGCTGGAGTCAAATCCTCCCTATTTGTCATTAATCCAACTGCAGAAAATTCTTAGCATAATTAACGCTGCCATTTAACAAATGCGGTTCCATCCACTGACCAATTTTATAGAGGAACAATAGAGTAAACAGCACCTTTCCTTGCGTAATGTGAAGAAACATCTATTCATTAATATCTAATGAATAAATATGTATCTTAAGAGGCCTCTTCTCTTTTCTGGTTTGGTGAAACACAGCAAATGTATCTTTGGTATTACGTCCCATGTGAAATATATACTGTAGCATTATTTAATTTGTTTTGATACATCTGACACATAATCTAGGCTGGGCCTCGAGTCAAGTCTTGCTTACTGTAACACAACAGATAGATGGCTACTGTAGTCATACAATGTCTGGAACAAGACATGTAGATGCGGAGAGCTTTAACGTTTACCTACATCGCAATATGCAATAGATAATGGACTATATTGAACTGATGTATCTAGAATGGACAAACATCATGCACCATAGGCACAGGTCAAGAGATATAAATGTAATGCTAATGAAAACTAGTCTTATGAACAAAACATCTAATCCAAGGCAACAGCTCTTATTCATGCTCACAATATCCTCAAACAGGGATCCCCCGTTGCGGCCAACGGAATTATCATAAAACAAAGCTTCGGTCGCATATTAGTCTCGCAAGCTATAACAGTATTCCAATATACCCGACCTTGCTTTGAGGATGTTGTACAATGAAAATGATGCTAGAGCTGCCTCTCTATTTATTAGAAGACTCAGAAAGAATTTTTATATTCTTCCGACCACGCGCCAATTTAAACCATGAGCCAATAAATTCAAAAACTGACTCTGAGAATCATTAACCCAAACTGTTCGAATAAGAGACAGAGACTCAAGCAAGAATGCAACATTTCACTAATATGTTGGAATCAACGCTGTATTTTGCGTGACATGCAGCCTAAAACATATGTCAAAGTAAAAGTGTATATTAACATTTTGGCACAAGCCCCATAATAATATATGTCGAGTAAAAGACAAATTATATACCTTTAAGGGACTATTTGGACCTCCACATCTCCACTGCTGTAACAAACACCAGCTCTCTATTCTACATTAGCAGGTATAGCCATCAATCTCAGTGATAGCCAATAATGACCATTATGAGGATCTGCAAATAGGTTTATGGTGTGTGTCAAAGAACCCACCTTAACACCAAAAATCTCAGGATGAGAGAATCATAATTTTTTTCTGCCTAATGCTATGTTCCGCGTAATCAAGTGCAGAACCAATAAAGAGGTAGATAGCGGGGGCAACATTCTGAGCTTTTTTAGCAATGGGAAACACACAATCGAAAAAGACTTTGAAAAAAGGTATTTGCGGCGGCGATGGGTGTATGGTGCCCAGTGCTTGTAAAGTAGATAAGGTAGGACCAGAAAATCCAAATTTTTCTAGGGTCCGAAATGAAAAATTCCAATGAATGTGGTCAAATGCATTCTCTGCATCAAGTAAAAGAAGCGCAGAAGGCACCTTTACCAACCCAACCTTGTGACTAATATAAATCATTCACCCTGTCTACCTTGCATGGAACCAACCTGATAAGGTTGAATTAAGGAAGGTTATACTTTAAGTAGTCTGTTTGCTACAAGCTTTGTCTGAGTTTAGTAGTGAAATGGGTCTGAAATTGGCTGGTGTGACTGGGAATTTGCCAGCCTTGGATGGTGTAATAATGGTAGCCTATAGCATTTCCTTAGGAAGGGAACCATAGTTCTTTACTGAATTAAAAAGGTTGCTTAGATAAGGAAGCAGGATAGGGTGAAATGATTTATAGTATTCGTTGGAGTACATGTCCTGTCCAGGTGCCTTACCTAACGGAAGAGATTAAATAGTGCGTGCTACTTCTGCTTCAGAGAAGGAAGAATTTAGATCTCTATGATAATCTTGTGATAGAGTGGGAAGGTTAATAGAGGATATATTAAAGGATGTGATCATTTCACATGTGGGGGTTTGGGTGGTAGGATCGTCTTTAAGGTTGTACAGCTTATTGTAATATGTGTTAAACTCATCTGCTATAGACTGAGGGTTGGTTACTCTTCCATCTGAGGAAGTTGAGGTTAGATAAGGGATTGCAGTTTTAGGCTATGTCTCCACTGCACAAATTTTCAGTCTTTTTTTTCAGCGTTTTTGGTTTTCTAAAACTGCTGAAAAATAAACTGAAACATATCCCATAGACTTTAATAGTAAAAACGTTCTGTAGTCTCCACAGAACGTTTTTTTATCTGCTCATTTTTGCTGCTAGTCGTTTTTTTAAACATGTTGCAAAAAATGCCAAAGCAGGGCAGAAAATTTACCATTGGAGTTTATGTAAAGCGCCGGACGTTTTTTGATGCATTTTTTGGTGCACTGTTTTGCAGAAATCCATAGCAATTATAATGCTGTGCATTTCTAAAAAAAAAAACGCACAAAAAAAACGCATCAAAAACACAAAACGTGCCAAAAAATTGGTGTTTTTTTAGCTCTTTTTGACATGCACTAGACAAAAAAAACTCAGTTTTATGAATAGTTTTAGGATTTCAGTGAGTTTTTTGTCCAGTGCCTTGTACACCTCACTTTAGACTACAAGCGAGTGACTTTTCTCGCCATGAGGCGGTTATGCTTTTTAATGAAGCGGTAATGAGAATAAGAAGATTTTTTAATGTCTGATTTTGCTGGTATTGTGGTCAGATATACAATGTAGCAATTTGTAAAATCTCAACCTATAATATAAAATAAGAAAGAAAGGTGATATGTATATTTGACATTGGAAACCTTTGAATACAAATTTAAAAAATTTTGATTTTGTTCATTAGCCCCTGACAGTTTATTTTAAAACCACTATCTACTTTCTTACCTACAATACATGGTGCACTATTGTTTTCTTTTACACTGCTGTAATACCTCTTTGACTGTAATGATAAAGTCTATTCCATGCATATCTTTATTAGTACTAACAACATAAAAAGAACACTACTTCTCCTCAATACAAAGATGATAGGAAATGTGCTCTGAACAAACAATGGCCTAAGAAAACAATGGCGTGTTGCTGCTTCCTGGACAGACTTTAATAACTTCCTATTGCATTTGGAACAGGATACTTAAGGCTTTTTACTTGGAAGCAAGGTGAATTGTTTAAGCCTATGTGATTGTTTAAGCCTCTACACCCAAACCCTTATCATATTCTCAGCCTCCGGTACTGTTCAATGTTTTATGAAATGGTTACAACAGAAACACAAATCTCTTCTGAGAATAGATGTTGAATATTCTTTTACTTCACTAGACTAATTCAGAACAGAAGTTGTTAAGACCAGTTTACTTGGGTGAAAACTCTTATTAAATGTAAACAAGGATTATTGAAATATTACAGATACAGTGCAATAAGAAGTGCACTACTGCCGAGCGCTAGTATTTATTAACTTCAGCAACTAACAATAAGGGCTGAACGGGGCTGCAGCAGTTTTTTGTTGTACTTTGAGCCAAAAAGAATGGATAAACAGGTGCACTCCTAACTTTGGCACAATAAGTGCCATTGTAATGAGCCAAAAACACTTTTTAGTGCGCCAAAGATTAGGGGCATTCTGGGGGTGTGTCGCACCACATTCATAGAAATAGACACATTTATGATTTTTTGACGCCAAACCCAGGTGCAGAACAGTTAGAACAGCCAGACCAGGGTAAAGGTGGTGCCTGAGCCAGACTTGTCATATTGGCACTACACTCCGCCTGTATGTATGACCTGCAGAAGAACAGCTTCATACATTCTGGTGCATTATATACTACCTTAAAGCGCTTTAGAACTGAGCAGGTTTAATTGCTGATGCACCATATACTAGCCAAGTATTCACCAGGCAAGAAAGGTCTTGGCTACAATCCCTTTCCCTCTGCATTTGAGAGACAGATCTAGTGGATAGCACATCACACAGAAGACCACTAGAGCTATCACTCAAGAGTAGAGGAGATGGAGTTGGGAAGGGTTTACAGCCAAAAAGCCAGAATACTTCATTGCCCAGAAGATACTTGGTCAGTCATTATTATACAACATGCCATTAATTAAAACTTCCTTTTCTCAGTTATGCTAGCCGTATGATCTGCACCATAGGCATGTTTCAACTTGTATCCTCATCTCATATCTAGCAGTGTTTAGTAGGTAAAGGTTGGGGAGGGGTTCAAAACTGGTGACAGATTCCCTTTGAAGAACAAAGATTACATGTCTTGTATAAGTTGATGGACTCTGAACCCTGACTTTCTCTATTTAAAGAAAATGACAGTCGCACCCAATTTATACACAGACCAGGCTTACAGATAAGAGAGTATTATCAGATATTGCTAAAATAGAACAACAGATTGGAACAAAGTGCAATGTTAATCACACTTTATAGTCAAGGCTCATAGTGCTCACAAGATTAATTGCAATGACCATCGATACAGACACAGTATCAGTTCACTGTCATCCTAACATCTGACAAGTGCGTCTGAATGAAGGTATGACACAGTTATATTGACTGTAGTTGAGGCATTATGTAGACACTGTAATAACTCTCTTGTATATGTTGCAATCTATCTTGTCAAAGTTCATATGATAACATTTGCCACCAGTGACCAACAAGAGATACTGCTGTAATTCTTAGGCCTGTTCCCTGGCTTTGGGCAACCTTAGTTTGGTATTACCATATCTGGCCACTTATTTGCAAATTCTTCCATCTTGAAGTTATTTATATAGCACAAAGGTAGTGATGGTAAATGCATGGTGAACCCATAAGAAAGCCCCATTGTTTAGGAATATTTCATTTATGACTGAGGCTCTGTTCACATCTGCATCAGAGTCAGACAACTCAGCTAAACCTGACGGACCCTGTAATGAATCATTGGAGTCCAATAGGTGCTGTTGATATAAGCCGTGTCATGGATCCATCTGAGCATTTTGACTTTCTTTACAACGTAATTAGATAATAGATACTATACATAGCATTTAACTACTTATTTGCATGTTCAGGATTTCATGGATAAAACAAAACAAACATCACTTGATTTATTTTCCAAGAGCCAGTAAAAGTCAATAGCAAACAATGTTGTTAGAGCTTGTCATAGCTATATACTAGTCTTCTCTCTACTTCCTTAGTACCTCAGCCCTTAGCAAAATTTACCGTTGACCTTATCACTGCTCTATATCTGCAGAGAGTATAATTTAACCTTAACAAACCTAGACCTCTAGGTAATGAACAATTAACTTCTTCCCTTGGCAGTGGCCATGTAGCTACTCTACATCTACTCCATTTAAAGTCTATTGTACTCCATTCAACTTTCCAATCCTCTGTTTTAGTGATCGATGGTGATACTAGAGCTGGGTTCCTAGTAGTTAGACATTTATCACATACTCTGGGCCAAGCAGCCCACTCTATTGAAAGTGTGTGGTGTTAGTGGAAATAACTAAAGCACTCCATTCAATTTCTTGAGCCCTCTGCTCTTGTGATCATTGAGGATCCTAGAGGTGGGGGACCCAGAAATCATACATTGATTACCTATTGTGTGATATATAATTAGTTGAGTGTGGGAAAACCACTTTAACTCTTTCACAACTACAAAAAAAAATGAAATTAAAGTAAAAAATTACATTAAAATGAGCAAGTGAAGGGGTCCTACCTTGTTTGTTGCCCAGAGCCCCATAACAAAATACTTCAGACTTTATATATCATATTATTAGGGTATGTTTACACGGCCTAATTGCGGGGCGTAACTACACCGCGACTTTGGGAGCTCGCGCTAACTCCCTTGGGGCCGGCAGCCCACCAGCTCCATAGACATTCATTACTAGCGGCGCGTATTCTCCACTAGTAATTGACATGTCACTTATGTCTCCCCGCGGCATATTGTGGGAACGGGGAGAGGAGACGTAATCCATAGTTCTCTATGAGAACTATGGATTACCGTAATGACTGGGAAGTATTTCGCCCCATATTGAGTGCAGTACGGCACAAAATACATCCCAATTTAAGCTGTGTGAACATAACCTAACAGTAAATAAATAAACATAAGCAAATCTAGACAAATGTAGAGGAAATGTATAGTGGCACATAACAGAATTATTTTATTTTAGTATGTTATTAACTTTCATTTGACAGGTTTCATCTCCTACTTTATATTTATTTTACCATTTAGTAATATTTGTACAGATTTGTTATATCTTCTGAGATTACTATAACTATATAGAATTATTTGTGTCAATTTATGTATTTTGAAACATAAATATAGCTATGAATGGTTAAACAATGTTTATTTAAACATTAAACATCATATGACTATTTCTGTGATCATTGCTTTCATTACGGTTTTCATGTGGATAGGGGCAGTATCTTGCTATATTTCAGTCATGTGTATACTAGCCCAATAGACATTACTCTCTGTATCTCTTCTGTCTGTTTTCCAACATTCAAGTAACATCTGAACACAAGATATTACTTCAAATACCTGAAATTTAAACAGTTTGCTTAGGTCAAGCATCTGTGAAATTGAAAAGTTATGCCTTCCTCACAATGTTTTGTATGTTAACTCTCTGTCACTGAAAAGTGTATGGGATTAAATATCAGTATGTTGCTTCTCTATGGCCAGTTTCACATAGTATATAGCAGTGCACATAGTAAATAGCAGCGTGTACCTGTGCGCTCAGCTATACGCCTGCTGTGGAAAGTACTCGCTGGCCTCTGGCCCGGCCCCCATTCAGCCTCACTTTCCTCGGAGCTATGGGGAATACACTGTGAAATCATAGCACTCAATGAGTGCTATGATT
Source organism: Phyllomedusa bahiana (assembly GCA_025379985.1). Taxonomy (NCBI): domain Eukaryota; kingdom Metazoa; phylum Chordata; class Amphibia; order Anura; family Hylidae; genus Phyllomedusa; species Phyllomedusa bahiana. The sequence continues at coordinate 36,306 of JAODAL010022524.1, forward strand.
TTACTGTATTTGCGGGGTCGTACTTCAGGTGCTTTGCAGTGCAATTCCGCCCCAAAGTGCACCCAGCAAATACGCCATGTGAACATACCCTATGGGAATATCTAAGTTAAAAGGAGTTTTTCAATACTTTTAAAAGCTTGCCTACTCTCCCCACTTCCAACGCTGTAATTCCAGCTCTACTGGAGCTCCATTGCTAACAACTTTAAAGCTCATGTGACTATGAACCAATCACTGGCTGACATCAATGCTAAAAGTGATATGCTCAAGGTCACCTGTTACAGTGATATGCTCAAGGTTAAAGGACATCATGGGTGAGGGACTGGGTGGGGAGGTAGCACTGATACTGCAGTAATGGAGGAGTCAATGTTGTATTGGGGAGAGAGTGAATAAGTTTTTAAAGTGTTGGAAAACCTCTTTAACCACATTACTTGCAAAGTATTTTTGAGGTTTGTAACAGGATTGTAGGATTTACTTGTACAACTCAGTGGTAGTCAAATACCACATAATATGCATTTCAGATATAAGAATGTTTTTTGTTACCCAATCACAATGGATATGTGACCATTTAGCATTTTAAGTAGATTAAGTCTCTCAATATGCAATAAATGCCTACAGTTAAATAAAAGAATTATTGTCTGAGAGGGTGAATCTATATCTTATTATACAGACAGTAAACTCAGTGCAGCCATTATTCTACCCTGTTGCCCTATATCTTGGTCGACTTTTTTCCATGTGCTACAGTATGTTACACAGACAAACAGTGTATATACAAAAGACAACAAAGTGTTCAGTGGGGAAGTAACTCAAATCTCGGGCCCCAGTGCAAAATCTACCACCACTTACCATGTGTCATAGGCTTAGGGCACCATCGGACACTAGGACCCGGTAACGCCAAGCCTAGCTCTGCACCACTTCAGCTACGCCCCTGGGTTGGTCTTTCTTCATATGGACTATCCATATCTCTCCTTAACTTCAGGGCTTGGCTTTTTAAGCAGCACTATCGCTCTTCCAATGAAGATTCATCAATTGCACAGACAATCTTTTTCTGAGCAATGTAACACAGGTCTATGCCATATTTTCTGGCTCCATTCTCCCTGCTTCTCCTACAGAAAGGAAAACCAGAGCTCAAAAGGCCAAGCACGGACCTGTTTCCCACAATACATAGGCCAATAGCAGTTCTCACCCTCTGAAGACCATCTCTTCTCTCTGCTCATTTGCCACTAAGGACCACATGTATGAAATGGTTTTGGTCTAAAACTCACTTTTTTCCCTATAGGTTTCTATCGGGAAAAAAGTGAGTTTTAGACCAAAACAGTTTCATACATGTGGCCCAAAGTTCTTTGCCTTCTAACATTTATAAAAGTTCTTTCTCTTAAGTATGATGGAGCAGTGGTTTGCATCACCAAACGTATTCCTCAAGCAGTGCGAAGCCACTCTTGGGCCTATTCCCATACTTCTACCTTTCCTAGTGGCTGGCAGACCAGGAAGCTTAAACCCTGTTGCTGACCACTGCACTCCAACATGGCGGAGCCGCTGGGTATGAAAGCTCATCATCTTCAGTAATATATAACAAACACACAAACAGTGCAACATAAGAACATAATATACCTAACAAGATCCATATATAAAGTCAGAACATGCAAAAACTTTCATTGAGTAGTCATTTAATATGTTCATTTAAAAGGCAAGATGTCCATTTAAAGTGACATGCAAGTGTTTATAAAAAGAGGGAGAATTGGTAGGTCATCACCCTTACAAGCAGATGTGCAGGCAGACTTATGTTCTAATGTATACACCCGCTACAGTATACATATGGAAGAGGAGAGCTAGGAGGCGAGCACCTCAACCCGGGCTACCTGTCGCCCTCCACTACTACAATGGAACATTCTTTAAATAGAATATTTTACATAAAATTCTGGCAGTTCATCATAATCATCAATTCTGAGTAATGGGTTTGTCCATAAAGGAAAACCTTTATGACTTGAAAACTGTATATTGTTAGTGTAAAAGATGTATGTAAGATATAGGATCAGGTTTCTAATGCTCTGAGCTAAATGTAAACCATGTGCTCTGCGTTGTTTCGTGCACACTGTCAGTCTGTTTTCTGACTTTACATGTGCTCATGTGAACCTTAACCTCTAGTTTATACAGCAGATAATATGCTGACATGGCATCAACAGTTATTTACCTGGTAAATGTATCTTTTTCATGTTATTCTGTGCAGAACGTTGACCCTCAGTTTAATTAATGTGATGCCGAGGGCAGGAGAGGTGCCCTCTATAGACATTTTGAAAAATAGCCTCACCTCATTTGTACAATGACACTACCTGCATAGTATAGAGGAGATCAGACAAACAAACAACAGTCGTTTATTGCAGACAAGATCATTTGGTAATGTCCTACTCTATCATTATCTGTGCTACCTTCAGTCTACAATGAAGGAGGGCGAAAAAGAAGGAGCCGACCTCTGAAGATCAGCAATGGGTCTTCATGTAGATGCTAAGCCTAGTACCTTCATATGTACTCTTAGGCTATGTTCACACGGCTTATTTCAGAACGTATTTACATCGGATTGCCGATCGTAAATACGTTCTGAAATCAGTTGAAAATCAGTTGCAAATAAGTGCCACTAAGTGTGGCACGTATTTGTAACTGATTTCCCGACGGATTCACCATCTCCATTTATTGTAGGTGGTGAATCCGTCCGTAAATAATTGACATGCACATTGTTTTTCCGTCCGGATTGCCGTCGTCAATCCGGCACGGAAATACGCGTCGTGTGAACGACGAGCCGTATTTTCTATTGAAATCAATAGAAAATGGGCTGTTACTTATTTCTGACTGATTTGCCGACGGATTGCCAATCGTCAATCCGTCGGCAAATCCGCGGCGAAATAAGCCGTGTGAACGAGGCCTTAGAGTAGCTAGCAGGGATTATGAGACAATTATAAAAGAGTAAACATTTAGATATTAATGCATAGAGACTTCTGACCCTGGACCCACTGCTCCAAGGATCGACATATAGCCAGATGTCTGCTAAAACTGACCATACACAGGATAAAGTAAGGGGCGGAATAGCCCCGGTCTCCTTGGAATAGAGGATTTCAATATGACATCTGCTAGAAATGTAACATCTGCTAGGTCATTAGGTAATAAATGAGCAGGAAAGGTGCAAGCATAAAGTGTTAGATAATTGTGATACAAGGTATACAGATGTAGTGGTGCTGAATTTGTCACTGTCAGCGTAAGTCTCATTTATATGTAACAATTTTCTATATCGGCAATTAGCAATGGCTATGATCATGAGATGGATGTGTTTATACCTATCATGTATATAGAGAACAGGAGATAATTATTTTATTGCTCATAGTGGGTGATTTTGTGTAGTTACAGAGGGCAATTATTGCTAAATGAACTAAGCATTGTTTGGGTTGTGTAACTGCTCTTAATATCACTGGGATAAGTCTCTGAGGATAACAGAGACACCAGATTGTGACATCACTAAGGCCCCGTGAACTTGATGGATTTTTCGTGCATCTTCTGTTTGAAATCTGCACACATTTTATATTTTGTGTGGCAGATTTTGCACAGAATTTACATGGATTTTGTTGCAAAATGCACATGGTCCACAGAGCAACCAGTGTGCAAACAGAGCTTATAATTTGTGCTTGATAACTTAGTTTATGTACAGATGGAGCAAACTTTAATTGGACATTTACAGGGATTGTCCCGTCTGTTTAAAAGATTAATAGGAAGCTCCTGTTAGCCCATTAAAAAAAAAACTCTCGCTCTCCCCCGTTCCAGCACTTGGTTTCTCTGGTCTTCTGTTTACATCCTTCTTCCGAACAGGCAGGTCACCGCTGTAGCCGATCAGTGAATGTGCTAGTCTCCGGCACCTGCTTCTGAGCTGTTCACTTCTGAACATCGATGTAAAGGCATGTGACTGGAAAGACCTAGCACTGAAATGAATGGTGGGTATAAGTTTTTTTTTTTTCGTTAATGGGGCACAAGGAGGCGCTTCCCATTTATTTTTTGAACAAACCCTTCTTTCAGGCATTGTTTTCGTTGGGGTCCAAAGGGTTCCCCTCAGAAGCATTTCAGAGAATTTTGTGAATGCTTAAATAATTTACAAAATCCCCCTTTTGGGTTTTGTTATGGGTCTGCCAATTTTAGTGGAAAGAAAAAAGCCTGCCTGCTGCCCGTGCCATTTTTTAAAAAAAATTTTTCAGAACCCCGTTCTAAAAATGGGAAACCCCCAAAGGGAGATTATAGCCCAGTCTAACGCGTTTTTATACGCTGACAGATATTTTGGGGGGCATGGAAAAGGCTGAATACAATTTAAAAAATTTGCTGCATCCTTTTTTTGGGAATGGGTTAAAGGTGTTGTCTCACTATAAGGATTGCTTTTTTTTGTTAAATTTTCTTGGGATAAACAAGTCACTTTGCAAAAATAAAGTCCATTAACAGTGCCCAAACCCATTTTGGGGATAACCCCTTTTTTTAAGGCTGCATCACTTCCCCTTTGGGCTCTATAGCTAAAGGGCCTTTTTGAATTTCCATGTTTGGCTGCCAGCATGGTTTCTATGTACAAAACCTTTGGGTTTTACTGCAGCCCTAATAAAAATCCAGTAAAAATGGGCCCCCAAATTTAAAATTAAAAACCAAAAAGGGAAACAGGACTGAGGTAAGATGAATCAAGTCTTGGGGACAACCCCCTTTTAAAAATTAAAAATAAAGTTTTTCAACATCCGAAAAATTAAAATTTTGAAAGTTCTATCCAAATTTGGGGAATTTTTTTGCCCCCTTTTTTGTAATTTAAAGTCAAACGTAGGGGTTTTAACATAGTGATAGCAGTATAAATCCATATTGGAGGAGCAATAGTACAATGTCCTGCTAGACCGAACCGTCCTTAAAAAAAATTTACAACTTCCTCCCCCAAAACAATGTGGTATGAACATTCCAAAAAAACTGTGTTTTTTCTTGTTAAAACACAGCTGGGAAAAAACCCGGGGAAAACAAACTATCTGCAGCCAGGACAGAGAGGAACCCCTTTCCCTGCACCACAGTACCAGGGCCCCCCCACCCTGGGCCCTAATGGGGGGGGGTGGGGAAAAAAAATCGTCTTGCCCGGCTTTAATCTTAACCTTACTAATATTTGGGATTCTGTTGTTAATAAACGTTGGGCCGTTCCTCATTTTTTGTCAAAGTTTAGAATTTAGACGGGAGGGGGGGTAATTTTAAAAACCCGGGCCCAAATATTGCTCAGGCTTTACTCAATGTCACCAATGATTGTTTTCTTTGGAAAAAAAATGCCCCTTTTTTTAAACAGCACTGCCCATTAAAAAACGAAATTCTTTGTTTCTTTATCTTCTTTTTTGAGCATGTGAAAATCCAGGGGTTCTGTCGGGCAGTTTTGACGTTTTTTCCCTTTGGGGCCCTTTAACCCCAAATTTTCTTTAAAAAAAAGGAGCCTACTGATATGGTGCCCAAAAGGAAAAATGGGAAGGTTTTTCCCAGTATGACAAACCCGAAAGGGGCCCTGAAATTTTTTCTTTAAAGGCCCTGCCCACACCCCTTGCCCCCGCGGGAAAAAAATTTGGGAGGACTTTCCATTTTCAAAAAAGGGGTTTTGGGGGGGGTGGGTAACAAGTCATATATTGGGCATCACTAATGGATGTCGTTTTGGGGATGAAGCAACAACACTAAAAAAAGAGGGGCAGCATTTCCCCCAATTTGGACAAACGGGGCAAAATCGGGCTTTTTTTTCCAATGGGTTTTTTCATTTCGATAGGAAAAAAAGGGGTAACTCTGGAAAAGGCGGTTTTTGCTGCATGCTTCCAAAAACTAAATAAGCTTTTTAAAAGGAAAAAAAACACTAGAGTTTAAAAAAGCAACATGTCACAAATTTTGGGAAGAGGCCCCAAAATATGTGGGGAAAATCAGTGCTAAAGGGGGATAAGGATACAAAAAGGCCCCCCGACCACCCTCCCTTTTAAAAACCATCATTTTTAAAACACAAATAGTGCTAAAAAAAAAAGAGTGATGGGCCGGGTAAGTGGAAAACCACTAAAAGATACTCACAGTTCTCATAGCCCTCTATCAATGATTCTTAAATTAAATTCAAAGAACCGGCTGAGAAACCTTAAAAAATCCCCCAGCATCAATTTCGTGTTAAGGGAAATGATTTATGGTTTTGGAAAAATTAAAAAGTTTTGCTTGTGGGGCCTTTTTGTGGTGAAAATTTTGGAGAACAAGGGGGGCCCTTTTTAGCCAATGTCATTTATCTGAAAAAAAAAAAAAACACCAACAACATGCATCCAGTTTCCAATTCTAGGCTAAAATTTAAAAAAAGCATTGTAACCCCTAAAGTATATTTAGCAATACAGGGGGATCTAAAGCCTGCACCCCCTTTAAAAAGATGTACTGTAATTCCCTTTAAAAGGGCCCTTAAAGGGGTAAATTAAAGGCTAATCAGTGTAAACCACTAAATGAGAGGTTATTTTTTTTTAATAATAATAATAATTCCAAATTTTTTTGGGGGAAAGGGAAAAAATAAAAAATTTTATCCCTTTGCCCTTTTTCCAACAAACAATAACCCTTTAAAAAATTTTTTGTTTTGAATTAGCAATTTCCCTTTCTTAAAAACCCGTTTTTTTTGGGGAAAAAAGGGGTGCTCCCCCTAGCCACCATTTAAAAGGGGCCCCTCGGCACATTTAAAAAAACCAAACCTAAATTGTAGTTATACAGGGAAAAGGAAAGTATAAATGGTTCACTATTTCAGGCAGATGGGCAACAGTCTCTTTGGGATCAGTATTTTTGTTCACCCAGCTTTTCCCAAAAACAGGGTACCCAAAAATTGGGAAAAGAATTTTTTCTGTGGAAGCCATTTTTTAAAAATTAAACAAAGATTTTGAGGGTTTAAACCCCAAAACTTGGGAAAATTTTAATTAAATTTATAAATCCTTTTTGTTTCATTGAATGTATTACTTTATTTTTTTGGGAAAATTTTAAATAAAGGTTGAGGCTTGATATGGAACCCGGGGGATAACCAATTTATTAAAAAGGGTTTTTTAAAAAAATTTTTCATCCTTTGCAAAAAAAAACACATAAAACTTAAAAACATAAAAAAGCATAAAAGACAAAAAACCCTAATGGAACAGCAATACAAACCAAAGGGAAAGGGGGAAAAATGGAAACCACAAAAGAACATGCGATTGTAAATGGACTGTCCGGGGCAAAGGGCATAGATACCTGTTACTGAATTTGCAGAAATTTTTGAAAATTCCCTTTGCCATATATTTTCTTAAGTCAGCTTATCAAGCCTCCAAATTTTTCAACCACCATTCCCCATTTCCCAAAAATTTTTCATGACAGCTCCAGAGACTTTCCATACAACATTCACTGCCATGAACTCCTTTGTGAAATATACCCTTTAAAGTATTTTCTTTTCCCCACAATTCAAGTTTTCAAAAGGGCAACAAAAATACAATTTCCCTTTCCCAAAAACCTCTAAAATGGGAACATCCAGTATTCAAGCGGTAGATGCAAAGAGTGGTTAAAATTTTTCCCCACGAAAACGCATTACCCCCCCGCGTGGCACAGAGGGCGGGTGGGTCAAAACCAATTAAAGTTACCTGCAGCGAAGTTTTAATGAAAAAAATTTTCTTTTTATTTCTTTTAAAAGAACCCAAATTTTAAAATTTTTTACATTTTTATACCAAAAAAAATCACAAAAAATCTGGCCCATGAAAACACACAATGTAATCCACAGTGCAGTTCCCTGTAAATACCAGGCTTTTATGGGCACAAAAAGGGAAAAAAAAACCCAAAAAAACCCAAAAAAATTGGTGATGGTGGGAAAAATTTCCAAAACCCCGGGGTCTTTTTATTTGTCTTCTACGGGTTTTTACGGAAACCCCTCAGCTGTTCTTTAAAAAAGAACTTTTTCCCCTCTTGCATTTTCCCCCTTTTTATAGCCAAAAGCAAAAGTGCACAGTATACAGTCAAGCAATCCACAATCCAGTCTCAGCATCACCAGCAAAGAGAATCTCCTCCATCTCTGGCCATGAAACAAGAGGAGAGAGGAGCAGCCCCCAGTGCAACCAAACACAGGGAATATCCAAGAGAGGGAGGCAATCCAAGTTGTCAGGACATGTCTGAGCAGAGCACAAGTGATGGAAGTTGAGGAGCTGCTGTGGCAGAGTGTGCTGCTCCCTGTGCCTGCCTCCCCTGCAGCCACCACTGGGACAAGGCTCCTGGTGACGTCACACTCCACCACCCCCTCACTCCATGGACAGGGTAGCCTTGCAGCTACCCAGGGACTGTGCTCTGTGCTTCCACTTCTTCCCAATCCTGGATGGGATTCCTTTCAGTATTGTAGGCTGGCTTCTCACTGTCTGCCAGGCTTTACTGGCTCTTGTTGTTTCATTGGCTCATGCAGTGCTATTGCTTACCCACTCTCATGTGTATTGCTCCTGACAATCCTTTTCCTCATTAAGCTTTTCCAATCCCTTCTTTTCCATAGCCTCCGCTTTTTTTTCCTTTTGCATTCATGTATTTATCTCCTATCACATCCCTCCTCACAGGCTCCCTCCCCACTCTTGTATTGATAGGCACCTGAAATGAGAGAGGAGGACAAGACACAGATGTCCCTGAGCTAAATTTAAAAAAAGCACTGATCATTTGTCACTATTGACTTGTAGGAAAAAAGATTTGGAGCAAAACCCTGCTGATCTGCGAGCTAGAGCTTTGCGATTAGACATCCCAGGAGGGACACACATCAGCTCACCTTGATTTAGTTCACAGAACAGAAATGTTAGCACAGACACACACACACAAAAGATTTCCTAGTCGCGGGAATGTTCTGCAATCTATAATAGCATTGGAGGGGTCATAATGGGTCTTTTCTGAAAGACATCTAAAGCTTTCTTGCCTTGAGGGAGGAGGGATTTAGAACCTTTTTGGCTGGCGGAGGATGAGGTGGCTTCAGACCAGGAATAGCAGAATTGTCTACCACTGAGATGACTGGGATGGGTTTAAGGTCTTTGCTTTTTCTTGCACTAATTATTGCACTATTTCTCGATGGAAACAGCTTAGAAGAATTTTAGATTTGTCTCCCTCCAATCCCTGCGACTGTTAACATACATTTTTTATAAGCTTAGTTTGTCTTTGTTTTGTAGCTTGATACAAGAGTGAATATGTGTAAAGTTGAAGCTAGAGAAAATCAGCAACTACCTGTATGCAACATTTCTCAACTTGTATTGACTTCGATAGAGTATGACAGTTGTCTGCTACCATCAGTGCCAGACTAGATAAAGGTTAACTAGACCCACAAATGTGCAAATCAATGCATCCTTAAAGAGACCTTGTTACATTAAAAATGCTGTCGTCTCTGCTGGTAACATGTTAACAAGCAGAAACAGCTGAGCAGACTGATGCATAGCTTTGTTGGAAAAAATTCAGTAGAGTTTTTGGGTTAAGACAGTGTTAGGCTATGTCTACAAGGCACAGGTTTATATTCCGATATAGAGCAGATTCAGTATTTAGAATATGCCGAAAATCTGACTGTAACCAGTGCTATGTAGACCTCAATAGAAAATCCATCTACACAGCACAGATTTATTAAACTGAGGATTTCTAAATTTTGTCCATCTGGCAAAGATGTCTAAGGCTATGTTCACACGGCTAATTGCGGGGAAGTAATTTCGCCCCGCATTACGCCCGTGTGGTGGACGGGGGCGGGGCGGCGGAGCGGGGGAGTAAGCAGGGGGCCCGGGACTTCGCCGGCCCATAGACTATCACTGCTAGCGGCGCGTAAAACGCCGGCTAGAGAGTGACATGTCAATTATCTCCCCGCCCGGCGGATTCGCCCGGGCGGGAAGAGGAGTACGTAATTTCCCTAGTTCTCTATGAGAACTGTGAATTACCGTAATGAATGGGCCGTTTTCGGCCGTAATTGGCGCACTTCGGCGCGTAATTACGGACCGAAATTACGGCCCATTTTTTTAAACCGTTGTGAACATGGCCTAAGGCTGTTCACAACGGCTTATTTCTCCGCGGATTGGCACCGTACTACCCCGCCGGATTTACACTGCAGTACGGCGCCAATCCGTCGGAGTAATTACGGTGATCCAACTGCTCATAGAGAAACAGTGGATTCAGTCGCTCCTCACCGCTCGGCGAATCCGACCGCGGGGGGGGTAGGGGGGGGAGAAAGGGAATGAACATTTATTTACGGCGCGTACGCGCCCGTAAAACAATGCATTGTCTATGGGGCCCGGGGAGCGGCGCCCCTGCCGCGCTCCAGCCCGCCCCCCTCCCGCCCCTTATTCACGCCGGATTTGTGAGCGCAATCCGGCTCACAAATCCGTCGGGGGAATGGGGGCCGTGTAAAACAGGGCCCTTGAGGTGCTTTAACACGGTGGTTTTTGGTGGGGGGTTTTTTTTGATGGGGTTTTTTGGGGAAAAAAATGTTTATCATTTTTTTCCTGTGCATTCCTGCAAAAAAAACGGCACCCCAAAAAACGCCCACCCAAAAATGCCCCAAAAACGCACCGTGTGGAAAGCACCCCTTAACAAAATTAGGGGCCCCCTGGGATAGCACTACAGTGGGCCCTCCCCCAAAATTCAGGGACATCCCATTTTAAACCCTTGCCTCGAGCAAACCCTAAAGGGAACCCATTTTATTTGCCATTATGTCTGGACCCCGCAGCCGCACCCTTTAAAAGGGATATTTGGCAGGGAAGGGGCCCTTTGGTCCCTTTCCCCATGGTTTAAAAAACCTGTTTGCACACCCTTTTAAAACCCAAAATTAAACAATTAAAAAAAGCAAACCCAAAATAAGGAATCCGGGGTTTTTTGTTTTGTTTTCATGGACATACTTAGACCACTTGGGGCCCCTATCCTTGTGGGGCCCCCGGGGGCAACTGCCTAGTGTTCCCAAAGGGGAAAAAGATGGCCTTCCCCCATCCGGGAAGATAAAAAATTTCCCTATTTTCGCCAGTTTTCCCAATTGGATTCCTTTTTACCCTAAAATGTATGGGGCGTCAAAAATTTCTGAAATCCGACCGCGTTTTTTTTTGCAAAAGCTGCAGTGGGCAAAGGTTCAGTTTCCCGTCGGTTTTCCAACTGTATTTTAACTAAGCTGTGTAGACTTAGCTTTTTTATCTATGTTTGACAGCCTTCCCTTGTTTAAGAGGCTTATAAAGGGCTTTTAATAAATGATAACACCGCCTTATTTGGGACTCCAAAAAACCAGAAAAACCCAGGGATGAAAATGAATAAAAAACAATTTTACTAAATTTTTCCCCACAGAAAAATGTATCAACCCTCTCAGCTCCTCCTCCTTTTTTAACTTTTATTTCCAGCAGATATCATTTTCAATGTGACAAGTTCCCTTTAAGTGGGGTACCACACAGTTCCAAAATTTGCAAGCAATGAAGTTCCACTTAAAGGGGAAATGTACATGGAACTCATTTTGGTATCAGAAGGAGTTGTGCCCTAAACTGAAGAGTTTTTCTTTAAGCAAAAAACCTTCTTATAGGATTTTGATTGGGCAAATAATGGTTCTTATGAAAACCCAGATGCAAACTCTCCCCTTTCTTCCTTCATTTATATCAAAAGACGTCACTGCAGACTGGGGACCTGCCCTGTGCACTGTGAAAAGATAGTGGGCATTCATTAAAGGGTTAATCAGCTGACTTTTCACGTTATGAAGTGATTGTGTACTCTGTTTCTACATCCATACATGCTGCATGTTAAAGCCCATTAACATTGCGTACAAAACCTTGCATACAGCGCATCCCATTTGTTTTCGGGTAGAAATATGAAAAAGGGGTTCACATTTTTAAGTGACAAAAGGGTTTTATATATTTTTTTTATTTTTTTTTTTTTTTTTCCCCAAACAATTTTTTTTTAAACAAAAATTTTTTTTGGGGGGAAATTTTTTTTTTTTTTTTCAAACAAAAATTTTTTTTAAAAACCAAAAAGAGTAAATAAAAAAAAAATTTGCACCATTAAAAACCGGCCCAGAAGTTTAAAGGATCCAACATATAAAACCGGGAACTAATAATACGTTTATGCCAGGAAATATATATTTTTACCCCGGGTAGATTTCAAGTCTGCTTTGGGGGAAAAAAGCGGGTGTATTGCAGGGGGGAGAACGAAAAAAGAAAAAAGGGTATTGGGCCCACTGAATAAAGATACGGGGGAAAATCCCTAAGATCTGACTGTTTTCCCTTTAATTCCTCTGCGAGTTGACCCTGAGGAAGTAAAAAAAAAAAAAAACCCTAATGAGGCAAAACCCAAAATTTTTTCTTTTAAAAAGGGAAGAACCCTTTTAAAAACCCAAATGGGAAACCTCGGGAATAAATCCCTTGGATCAAAAAACCTTTCCAGTAATTGTAACCTTTGTTGCAAAAATTTTTACCAATCAATGATCTTGGCTCCTTTTGCTTTCTTTTAGTAAATTTCCCATCTTTTTTTGGGCAGAAAATTTCTAAGGGTTTGCTGCTTTAAATATATAGAAAAATGTTGCCCCAATCCCAAAAAAGGGAGGGCCTCTTTGTTATATTTTAAAAGACGGGTAAAAAATTGTTCGGGAAAAGAGTTCTCTGTATTAAATTTTGGAAAAATTATATTTTTTTTATAATAATATAGTTATATAAAATTATATATTATATAATATATATATATTTTTACAAAAACAAAACCCAAAAAGGTAAAACCCTAACCCTTTTTAAAATAGCTTAATAACTTTGGAAAAATTCCAAAATTCGAACCCCCTCATGTCTTTTTTTTTACTTTAAAAAATTAAACCCTTTTTAAACCCCCCCAAAAGCCTTTTTTTTCTGTTTTGGGCCTTTTTTTTTTTTTTTTTTTTTCCGGGGGGGGGGGGAAATTATTTTAAATAGGGGGGGGGGGGGGCCCCCCCCCCCCCCCCCCCCCCCCCCCCCGGGGGGGGGGGGTTTTACCCAATTTATGTGAAAATTTAATTTTGGGGGACACTTTTACCTTTTCCATGGGGATTAGGGGACTTTTTTCTCTGGCACTTTGTGTTTTAAATTTTAGTAAGAAATTTTTTTTCCTTTTACAACCCGGGGGTTTGGGTTTGGGGAAAAATTATAAAAATTTCATAAAAATTTTTGGGGAAAAATTTCCCGCGATTTTAAAAGGGTTGGGCGGGAATTTTTTGGTGAAAGGACAGAAAAATTTTCACCACAAAATAGTTTATAATAGCATCTACCATTTGTCCACTATAGGTTGGCATCATTTTTTTAAATGTCTTTTTTTTTTTTTTTTACGACATTTAAGGGCTTAAAAATTTTGTGGGTTGAATTTTTTCCAATTTAAAAAAAATTTCCCAATTTTTATTTTTTTTTTTAAGGGCCCAAACTCCAGTTCTGACGTGGCTTTAAAGGGGCCTGCATGTTAGATCCCCCATAAGTGATGCCATTTTAAAGAAACTAGACCCCTTTAACGTATTTTTAAAAACCCTATTTAGGAAATTTGTTAACCCTTTAGATATTTCACAGAAAAATTAAAACAAAGTGGAGGTTGGGAAATTTTAAAATTTCACCCTTTTTTTTAAATTTTCAAAAATTTATTCCCCTTATTCATGGAATTACGGGGGAAATGTGAATAGGGAAATGCAACTTAATAAATTTAATTCCCCCCTGGGCTGCCGGTTTTTAGAGATAACCCCCCATGTGGCCCTGTTTTCAATTAAAATCCCCCATTTGGGGCTCAAAACCATAAGCCCCAAGGGAAAAAGGAAGAGGGAACCCCACCGGACTTGGGGTCTATTTTCCCAAAACGGGTTTTATTTTAAAGGCGCCATTTTAGGGTTTTGGGGGACCCCTAAGGGCTAAAACTTAATAAACACCCTTTAAAAAAAACCAATTTGAAAAATACACCCCTTAAGGAATTTTATCCCCCGGGGGGAAATTTAGGGTTTTTTGACCCACAGGTTGGGTTCAAAATTTTTTTTTTTGCATAAGGCTGTGAAAAAGTAAAAAAAAATTTTTTTTCCCAAAAATCTGCAATTTTTTTGCTTAAAATTTTTCCCCTTTTTACAAGGAATCCTGGGAAAAAAAAAACCGTAAAAAATTTTTTAAGCAATTATTTCCAGTTTGGCAAAAACCCTAAATGTGGGGGGTAAACTGCTGTTTTTGGGGCAAAAATTTGGGAGGGGTATAAAGGGGAGGGGGGCGCTATTTGGCTTTTGGAAAAGCAGATTTTGGGGGGGGGCCCTGTCGCAAATTTTCAAAGCCCCAAAAATTAAAAAAAATTTCCAAAAAGTCGCCCCATTTTGGGGTTCAACCCAACCCTCAGGGACTAATCTAGGGGTTTTATTCTGCATTTTTGGCCAAAAAAAGGGGTTCCATAGGGTTTTTTTTTAGCATTTGGGCAAATAAAATGGGGGGGAAAAACCCCAGTTTAGTCATTGTTTTTTGAGGTTTTTAAATTTTACAGCATTTTGCCGGGGGGCAATGTTAAAAGATTTTGATAAAAATTTAATTGGGGGTCGGTACACTTTAAAAGATATAGATTTTAATTTTTTTTTTCGTTTTATTTTCTTTTCACAGTTGAAAAAGTCTAAAAAAAATTGCGTTTTTAGGGTTTTCCTATTTTGGGACAGCCTAACTTTTTTATTTTTGCTGTGTGCAAAAGCGGTGTTTGGGCTTGTTTTTTTCGGGGTGAGTTGGGTTTTTATTTGGGAAACCCTTATGGGGGGCAATTTTTTTAAAGCTAGTTCCTTTTTTTTAAAGTTTTGTGAGATGGGTTTTTAACAAATTAAGGGAACTTGGTAGTGTTTTTTTTTTTTTATTTTTTTAAAACGGTCCCTGTTGGGTTTTTGACATGGGTAGTTTACTCGCCGGTCAATTTTCGATTTAAACCCCGATACCCCAAATTTTTTATTTTTTTAGTTTTACTGTTTTATTTCAATAAAACACTTTTTTTACAAAACGGAAAAAAACGTTTTTGCAAATTTCCATAGTTTGAGAGCCATAAATTTTTAAATTTTTTTGTGTTGGAGTGTGTAGGGAATTGTTTTTTTCCCAGAGGAGTTGCGTTTTTTTTAGTATCATTTTTGGGGGGGGACAAGGGGTTTTTTTATTTTCCCTTTTAAAACCATTTTTTTTGGGGGCCAAGGTGAAGAAAAAATTTCGGCCCAAACCTAGTATTTTTTTTTATTTTTATTTTTTAAAAAAGGGGGTCACCGTGCCCGTATCCGTGATAAGTTTGCTTTACTCTTTGGGTCGCTACAAAATTTTGGCGATACCCAATTTTTTTTGTTTTTTTTTTTTTCTTTTTTTTTATTTTTGAAGGGATTTTTAAAAAAAAAAAAAAGTGTTTTTAGTGTTTTTAAAACAAAATTTATGAACGCTTCTTTTGAGAGCTATTTCATTTTTTATTTTTCCGTTTACAGGCTGTTTAAGGACTTTTTTTTTTGCGGGATGAACGCATTTTTAATTTTGGGACAACCCTTTTTGGGGTTTTTTTAGGAGTTTTTGATTCGCTTTTTTAATTTTCCCTTTTTTATGGGGGGGGGGCCGGGGGGGGGATGTTAACAATAACTTAATTTTTGTGAATTTTTTTTTTTTTTTTTTTTTTTACGTCGTTCACCTTCGGGGGGTTTAATTAACATGACAGATTTTTAGGGCAGGTCAAACGCACCCCGGGGATAAAACCCAAAAATGGGTTTCTTTATTTTTTTTTGATTTTTTTTTGGGGCGATTGGCGTTTGTTTAAAAGGGGGAATGGGGGTGTAAGTATTTTTATTTTATTTTTCGTGTTTGTGTTTTACTTGTTTTTCACCTTTTTTTTCTTTTTCCCCATTTTTATTTTACTTTTTTCCCCCTAGGGGATTTTTAATGGAGATTTTAGATCTCTAATTTTTAATTTGGAATTTTGTGCATAGTTGTTGCTATGCTGGGGGTTTCCAAAGACAAATTTTCAGGGAAAGTGCCGGGGTCATGCCAAAAGGGAAAAAACGGGGGGTGGGGAAGTTTACAAAACAACCCCCGGGAAGGGATTCTCTGCCCCCCGTTTGGGGTCTGTTTTTGGCTTTTGTTCAAATGGCTTAATTTCGGGAAAAGTAATTTCCCCCGGCCCAAATTTGCCGTTTTTTGGGGGCGGGGGGCGGGGGGAAGGGGGGAGTAAGCAGGGGGCCGGCCAATTTGCGGGCCCCCTAGACTATCCAAATGCTAGCGGGCGTAACGCCGCTAGAAAAAAGGGCATGGGCAATTATTTTTCCCCGCCCCGGGGGCTTTTGGGCCGGGGAGGGAGAGGAAAAATAAACCATAGGGTTTTCTTTGGAAAATGTGGATTAAACCCTTAAAAAAAGGGGCCGTTTTCGGCCCCTAATTTGGGGCACTTCGGCACGTAATTTCGGACCCTATACGGGCCCCATTATAAAGGGGTTGAAATGCCCCTTTAAGGAGGGCAGGGGGGGTTTCACGGAATCGCCCGACCCGGGGCGCTGCTGCCGCCGACAAAAGAAGAAGGGGGAGCGGGTCTCCTCCTGCTTCCTCCCTTAGTTATTGGGGGGACCGGATTGTCGGGGTTTTTTACGGGGGGTTTCCGGGCCCCCCCGGAGCGGGTCCGGGGTCGGGGGGCCCACGCCCGCGGGGTTTTCAGCGTAATATCAAAATTGGGCACCCCCCGCCGATCCTCGGAAAAATTTCTTTTAGGGGTTCGGGACCCATCCTAAAGGACTATCCTTTCGTCCAGGTGCGTTAATCCCCAAACCACCTGGACGTATGGATACGCCCAAGTTCGTTAAGGGGTTAATGCCCAAAACTGTACACAATATCCTATGTGTGGTCTGATTAAATTTTTGTGTACAGTAGTGATAGAACTATATTTCAGTTGTGTGCAGCTATACCCCTTCTGATGCACCACAAGATTTTATCTGCCTTGGCAGCAGCTGCCTGACACTGGCTGCTACATTTAAGCTTACTGTTAAATGTAGTACTCAAATCCTTCTGTCACTTTTACCCAGTGCTTTCCCATTAATTATGTTATGGTGACGTGTTCTACCTGTTCAAGTACAAAACCATACATTTATCAGTATTAAATTTTATTTTCCACTCCTGTGTCCAAATCACAAACTTATTCAGATCCATTTGTAATATTATACTGTGCTCTTTTTTGTTAATTACTCATTTTAGTATCATCTGCAAACATTTATATTTCACTGTGCAATACATCTAGAGCACACCTGTACAACTTTCGGCCTAAAGGCTACTTGTGGCCCGCCAAATGAAATCTGGAGGCCTGCAACAGCCTACAGAGGAGCAGACTTGTGCAAACTCCACCTTAAATTGGTGGTACTTTCCAGTTTGGGGTGGTAGAATGACATTGCCAGGCAATACACTGGCAGTTTACAGTGGTCTGGGATGGTCTTGGTTGGTCCAGGGACAGTCCCGGGCAGTTTTAGCCCCCGCAGCCTAAGGCCATGTTCACACGGCTTAAAATGGGCCATATTTCGGTCCGTAATTACGCGCCGGAGTGCTCCAATTACGGGCTGAAATACGTCCCAGTCATTATGGTAATCCACAGTTCTCATAGAGAACTATGGATTACGTCACCCCTCCCCGCCTGGCGAAGCCGCCGGGCGGGGAGATAATTGACATGTGAATTACTAGCCACAAATACGCGCCGCTAGCAATTCAAGTCTGTGGGCCGGCGAAGTGCCGGCCCCCTGCTCAGTCCCCCGCTCCCGCCCCGTCCCCGGTCACACGGCGTAATTGCGGGGCGGAATTACGCCCCGCAGTTAAGCCGTGTAAACATAGCCTAACAAGTTGCACAGTTCTGCTCTAGAGGGTAATTAATAAATACTGTATGTTAAAAGATTGTATTGTCATTTTTTAACCAATTTAAGTTAGATATTAAAACAAGAATACTACAAATTCTTAAAAATCGTGCTTAACATAAAAACACAAGTTAAACAATAGGTCAATTATTGATGACACATTCACTTTAAACATTTTTTTTTAGAAACACTGATAGTGATTGAAAAATTAAAAAAAAATAAAAAATTCTTAAAAAATGTGCTTAACATAAAAACATAAGTTAAGCAATAGCTAATTTTCTGATGACCCCTTCTTTTTAACCCCTTACCACCACAGCCAGTTATGACCTTCCTGACAGAGTCGTATGTAAACACTAATGTCCACCATAATATATATATCGTATACCTATGAAGCCTCAAGTCTCCACTCACGTCTTCTTCATAGGCTATAAAGCAGCTTAGATAATCAGTGACAGACTTATATGTGCAAACTTCATATTTATTAATTTAAAGGGGTATTTCAGCATTTGGCAGCCGTTTATACTGGTTGCTAAGCAGAGCTTGTAAAATGGATGGGCGTGTTTCTCCTCCCAGCAAGGCATATCTTCTCTCTCTGAAGACACGCCCCAAAGTATGCACGTGAGAATTCATTCTGTGTGAGCCGGGGGAAGGGAAAGGTTCTCAGCTCTCGTTGGAAGTGAAAAGCTAAGTGTAACTCCATAGTGTATATCTACATTTCTCACGCTCTCTACATACTTTGTCATTAGAATGGGCATTTGGCATTCTGGACTCTGGGAAAGATGGGTGATTTTTTTTTCCTCTGTCTCTCACACAGTAATATGTCCTGCAGATTATTACACCTCTGACCTCTACAGATCTGCAGAACAAAACTACACGCTTTATCTGTTTGTGTTTACATGGGACTGCATAAGATCTCTCTCTCTGCTGCAGGACCTCTAATCACTGTCAGTGACAAACCCCGCACTCATACGTCGCATCTACCACTGATCGCTGTCAGTGACAAACCCCGCACACATACGTCGCACCTGCCTCTGATTGCTCTCCGTGACAAACCCCACACGCATACGTCGCACCTGCCTCTGATTGCTCTCCGTGACATACCCCACACGCATACGTCGCACCTGCCTCTGATTGCTCTCCGTAACAAACCCTGCACGCATACGTCTCACCTACCTATGCTCGCTGTCAGTGACAAACCCCGCCAGCATACGTCGTACCTACCTAAACTTGCTGTCAGTGACAAACCCCGCATGCACACGTCGCCCCTACCTCTGCTTGCTGTCAGTAACAAGTCGCTCTCTCTCTCTTTCTGTCTCTCTCTCTCCTCTCTCTCTCGCGCGCTCCTGACCGTGACCTGTATCCTCCATCTCCCTCACACGTACGTTCCCGATAACGACTGGAGGTGGGACCTGGACGTAACATGACCGGAGCTCTCACTTCGTTCCCAAGCATCAAACAAACAGCCTCTTCTCCTAAACCATAGCACTTTGCTTATGGTAACCAAGGACGGACATGCTTAGATTTTTGGTCCCCTCCTTTTCAACTATGATCTTTGTAGTGAGAAAACCCCTTTAAATCTTTGTCCATAACTTTTACGACCACGACACAAAGTTAAAATATAATAGAAAGTATGGCTTTGGTATACTTATGTGTTCTGGTTAGTCTTTAAACTCCTTGAATGCATTTAATAGTCCGGTATCGGATAGCAGGGAGAAGCAAAGTATTGGGCCTGAGGCACGCCTGTGCTGCGACGTTTCGAAGGGAGTTCCTTGCATGAGCCCCTATATACCCGCCTCAGTGCCCCTATATACCTGCCTCAGTGTCCCTATATTCCTGCCTGAGCCTCTATATACCTGCCTCAGTGCCCCCATATACCTGCATCAGTGCCCCCATATACCTGCATCAGTGCCCCCATATACCTGCATCAGTGCCCCCATATACCTGCCTGTGCCCCCCTATATACCTGCCTCAGTGCCCCTATATCTATATACCTACCTGAGAGTGATCATATATATATATATATATATATATATATACACACCTGCCTGAGTGACCCTATATCTATATGTGCTTGAGAGTGACCCTATGTCTATGTACCTACATGAGAGTTCCCTATATCTATATATACTGCCAGAGAGTAACCCTATATCTATATACCTGCCTGAGAGTGACCCTATATCGATATGCCTGAGTGCCCCTATATCTATATACCTGCCTGAGCCCCTATATACCTGCCTCAGTGCCCCTATATACTTGCCTCAGTGCCCCTATATACCTTCCTCTGTGCCCCTATATACCTGCCTGTGCCCCTATATACCTGCCTTTGCCCCCTATATACCTGCCTGTGCCCCCTATATACCTGCCTCAGTGTCCCTATATCTATATACCTACCTGAGAGTGACCATATATATATATATATATATATATATATATACACCTGCCTGAGTGACCCTATATCTATATATGCTTGAGAGTGACCCAATATCTACGTACCTGCCTGAGAGTTCCCTATATCTATATATACTGCC
This sequence comes from Phyllomedusa bahiana, assembly GCA_025379985.1. Taxonomy (NCBI): domain Eukaryota; kingdom Metazoa; phylum Chordata; class Amphibia; order Anura; family Hylidae; genus Phyllomedusa; species Phyllomedusa bahiana. Next base: position 56,652 of record JAODAL010022524.1, read on the forward strand.
TGAGAGTAACCCTGTATCTCTATACCTGCCTGAGAGTAACCCTATATCTATATACCTGCCTGAGAGTGACCCTATATATGCCTGAGTGACCCTATATCTATATATATACTGCCAGAGAGTAACCCTATGTATATATACCTGCCTGAGAGTGACCCTATATCTATATACCTGCCTGAGAGTGACCCTATATCTATATACCTACCTGAGAGTGACCCTATATCTATATACCTGCCTGAGAATGACCCTATATCTATATACTTGCCTGAGTGACCCTATATCTCCAGACCTGAATGAGAGTGACCCTATATCTATATACCTGCCTGAGAGTGACCCTATATCCATATACCTCCCAGAGAGTGACTATATATATATATATATATATATATATATATATATATATATATATACACACCTGCCTGAGTGACCCTATATATGCTTGAGAGTGACCCAATATCTACGTACCTGCCTGAGAGTTCCCTATATCTATATATACTGCCTGAGAGTAACCCTGTATCTCTATACCTGCCTGAGTGCCCCTATATCTATATACCTGCCTGAGAGTGCCCCTATATCTATATACCTGCCTGAGAGTGACCCTGTATACTTGCCTGAGTGACCCTATATATATATATACTGCCTGAGAGTGACCTTTTATACCTGCCTGAGTGTCCCTATATCTATATACCTGCCTGAGAGTGCCCCTATATCTATATACTTGCCTGAGTGCCCTATATCTACATACCTGAATGAGAGTGACCCTATATCTATATACCTGCCTGAAAGTGACCCTATATCCATATACCTACCTGAGAGTGACATATATATATATATATATATATCCATATACCTCCCAGAGAGTGATATATATATATATATATATATATATATATATATATATATATATAAGAAAAAAAATCCGCGGCACTCCACACAAAGAATAAAGCTGAAAGGGTGTTTATTCCTCCATGCTTAAGAAAGCGACATTTCAGCTCCCTCAGGGAGCCTTTGACAAAGGCTCCGTGAGGGAGCTGAAACGTCGCTTTCTTATATATTTTATTTGGGCTCGTGCATCTGAGCTGTCGCTGCTGGCACCCGTTGTGCTTTACATCTTGGACATTTTCGGGAGTGCTGCTTTTTTCTGCATATATATATATATATATATATATATATATATATATATATATATATATATATATATACCTGCCTGAATGACCCTATATCTATATACCTGCTTGAGAGTGACCCTATATCTATGTACCTGCCTGAGAGTTCCCTATATCTACATCTACATACAACTAGTATCAACCACTATCTGGTCACTGCATGGCGGTGGTATATGTAATCAGAGCCTGTGTACAGCTGATAGTCACATGTGGGGGTTGCGTTTGGTCAGGGTCTGGCAGGTTATTTGATCCTTAGTAGTAATGGTTTTGGGTCTTGGTTTTGTGGGAGTGTCTTTTTAGTAACAATCATTCGTCGGGTATATTTGCTCCATGTGTGGGTGTATGTTTGTGTGACTGTTAAGCTATGTTCCCCACGGCTTAATTGGGGGACGAAATTTTTCGCCCGCAATTACACCGTGTGGACGGGGGCGGGGCGGGAGCGGGGGAGTGAGCAGGGGGCCGGCACTTCGCCGGCCCATAGACTATCACTGCTAGCGGCGCGTATACGCCGCTAGAAAGTGACATGTCAATTATCGCCGGGCGGGGAGAGGAGACGTAATCCATAGTTCTCTATGAGAACTGTGAATTACCGTAATGAATGGGCCGTTTTCGGCCCGTAATTGGCGCACTTCGGCGCGTAATTATGGACCGAAATACGGCCCATTTTAAGCCGTGTGAACATGGCCTTAGGGGTATTGTCAGATGGAGGTGAGCGGTTTTGAAAAAGTAAATTTGTTCTCACTGATTTTCATTGTACAGTGACTGCTGAGGATCTATGTGGAATGTGCAGAAAATTAGTGACAGGAACAGAAGGTTTTTCTCTGTAAAAACACATCATGCCGCAGTTCACAATGTGGCGTGAAAAATGCTGTGTGAACCCCGCCCTACTGTGCAAAACACAAAGGGCCCGGGCCCCGGATGTTTTAGGACCCTAGCAACGCCCCTGATGATAGAGGGAGTGCTATTTGACTTTGGGTGGGTGCTATGTCGTATTTACAAAGCTCCCAAATGACAGAACAGGTGAAAACTTCCAGAAGTCATCCTGTTTTGGATTCAACACTACTCATGGATCTCATTTACGGGTATATTGTAGATTTTGAGGTGCGCAGGTGTTCCATAATTCTTTTAGCATTCGGCCATGAAAATGGGGGGGAATTTTTTGGGCTTCAATTTTACAACGTTTGCCGTGCGGTATAAATGACAGAATAATTTTACTGTGCAGGTTGGTACAATTACAATTATAGAAATTTTATATAGTTTTTATATGTTTTGTTACTTTTGCAGAATAGAAATGCATTTATAATGCATTTATGGCGATTGCCGCAGCTAAAGGGTTAATCACTTGTGGCAGGAGCTCACTCCAGCCACGGGTGATGTGGCATTGGGTCAGCTGTAATATACAGCTGGTCCCATGTCGCGATCGTGGGGGCTCTCAATGTCCAGGACGTACCGCTACAAGCAATGTTGGGAAGGGGTTAATAAGAATTGTGCCTCATACTGACATTTAAAGTACCCCATTAGTAACTGTCACCCAATCAGAGTATGTTCAACTTATTACCGCCCCGTTTGTTGTTTTATCACTGAGAAAGTTCGCTATTCACTGACACATGTTTTCCTCCAGTCCGAGCTTTCTTGTACCAAGCTTCAATGCAGCACAGCATCAACTGTGTAACATAACCTGTAAGAAAGAAATGACTCATAGCACAAGCTTGTGCTGATTTCTTATTAGTGTCAGTATAATTGAAGTCCATCTTTCGGTCCAATCATTATGAACCCAGCGGGTGTCAGTCAGAGCCATAAGATGTATATTCATGTACAAGTTTGACTGACACTGTGTTCATTACCTGTTATAGGAACTGTTCACTTGTTGAACACCTTCAGGCTCATTTACCTTACTTAGAGAACAAGCATCTGTGAAATCTGGAGCAGGCATAGTGCATTATTCATAGCATTCAAATAATAAATAGATGATAGGTTTCCTTGGTATTTTAGTGGCTATACCTTAGCCTGTTATTGATGAGATGATGAGAAATATGTGTTTGATTTACATTGCATAGTGGAGCCTGGGTCTGCCATAAGCCATTCTGTTGTTAAAGTCAAGTACAAGATAAGCCTTGTGAGAGCAGAGGATGAGTCAGAAATGAAGCTTGTAAATATGTTTATCTGATGCAAATGGTAAATGTAGACAAATGCATAAAGTAACACACAAACAGAAATTAAAGAACCCTGAACTAAAAGGGTATGTTCACATGGTGTGTTTAGATGTGTGCTTAACGGACCCAAACATACATCCAACAATGTGCAGATGCATACTTTAGTTTCAATATAAAACACACATCGGTGTTCAGTGAGTGATCGCTGATACATGTTTTACATGCGTCTTTTGCATCCATTAAAAGAATTGACAAGTTCATGCTTCATCTGTTTTTTTCGCAGCAGACACCCTATTTTAAACTATAGGGAGCGTTTCTGCTGTACACTTTGGGTGCGTGTTTGGATGCATTTGACGCAGCATTTTTCAATCAATTTTTTCAGATTGAAAAACGTATTGATAAACAGCGTGTGAACATACCCTAAAAGGCCGTTCACATGGCTTATTGCAGGGACGGATTTCAGCCGTATTGCACGCCTTACTGCGCTGCAATACGGCTGGAATCCGTCCCAGCCATTATGGTAATCCACAGTTTTCATAGAGAACTGTGGATTCCGTCTCTCCTTCCCGCTCGGCGAATCCGCAGGTCGGGGAGAAAGTGACATGTTCATTATCCCGGCAGGATATGCGCCGTGGATAATGAAAGTCTATGGGGCCGGCGGGCGAAATCCGTCCCGCAATTACGGCTTGAATATGCCGTGTGAACTGGGCCTAAAAGTGAAAGCCTCAAAAACTTTGTTAAATTCCTTTATTCAAGAATTGATGGGTGGACAGTATTTAGTATTTTTGAATACTGATAGGTATAGAATAGTATATACAGTACCAATTCAAGGCTAAATCACACACAGGGCGGGGAGAAAAAATGTCTCCCCTCCTCACATTAACACGTTGTGTCATGCTGTAAAGCATCACATCACCATTAACCCCCAGTTCCTGATCCCCCATTTACCCACCTTTCTTACCTTTTTGTACACGTGGGTTCGAGCACTATAATTTTTTCTCTCACTTGGTTACTACTAATTTTTTTAGTCTTTTTTATGATCTGTAAGTATTTTTTTTTATATCATTTTTACATTCTTTTTATAATATCAGGGGAAATAGTAAAACAGTCCGTTTTTCACAATTTTTTATTTATTTATTCATTTGTAATTGTGTCACTTTCCCATCACAGATAATCAGATATAGGGGATATAAAGTTTAAGGGTAGGTTCACACGGCTTAAAATGGGGCCCGTATTTGGTCGTAATTTGCCCCCGATGTGGCCCATTTTTACGGTAATTCAAGTTCTCATAGAGAACTTGGATTATTTCCCCTTCCCCCCCCACAAACCCGCCGGGGGGGGGGGGGGAGAAAACTGACATTTTTCCTTTTAGCGGCGATACCGCCGCTACATTGATTGTTAGGGGCCCGGGGCCCCCCCGCTTTTTAAGCCGTGTGAACCTAGCCTTAGGGTTATTGGGGGTGGGGCTAAAAGTTGCGGCTTAATCTATAAGTTTTTTTTTTTTTACTCAGGTTATTTTGATTTCCACTGTAATTGGGGCTAATAAACTAGCACCAATTACAGGGTAAATGCTCTACAACTGGGGCAAATTTATTTGCCCCAGTTACAGGGGAAAAAAGTAAAGTCCTTGCACTGCAGAGCTGATTTTTTAGTTATCAAAGAAGGTCGATATCCAAAAGACGCCCTGTCTATGGGCCAAAAAGTGGCGGGTGGAGGTGCCCTTTTTTTCGTTATACCAGTGATCTAGAAGACAGGGACAGTAATAAATGAGAACAGTGGATTACCGTAATTATGCGGAATGGCGCCGTATGCGCGCAAATCCGGCGCGCGGTACGGCGCCAATCCGCGGCGAAATAAGCCGTGTGAACACGGCCTTAGAGAGCCTGGCTGTTGTCGATAGATGGCTTTCCCCTACGGCAGCTGCACAATAAATGTGCAGCTGCAAACTGTGCACAGCTGTTTTACAATGGCCATGCTGAGTTAGATTTCACTTGCCTGGATGTATAAAGTCAACAGGCTTTCGGCATCAGTACGTAACCTGACTGTGCTACTCCTACCTCTTTAAAAATATAAAATTTGTCAAACTTAGACATTTTTTTGGTTTCCTGGGTTAAATTTTACGTACGATAAAAAAACCCTTTAGAAAGTACATCTTGTCCAACAAAATAAAAGCCCTCATATGTCTATAAACAGTATGTGGAAAAATAAAAAAAAAATTATAGCTCTTGGAAAGTGGAGAGGGAAAGACAACATGACAAAAAATAGGCTGTGGAGGGAAGGGATTAAAAAGGATCAGATGACAGGTCGGACAATTTGGTGGCATGCACTTGCCCTTTAAGCGTGTAAGGCGCTTCCCTTTAGGTATGTTCACAGGTGTATTTGCGGGGGCGTAATTCACCCGAATTTATGCGTTGTGGAGGGGGCGGGGGGGAGCGGGGTGAGGGGGGGGGCCGACATCGGGCCCCATGACAATCACGCTAGCGGCGGTATACCCGCTAAAAGTGACATGTCAATTATTCCCCCCCGGCGGATTCGCGACAGGGAAGGAGACGTAATCCATGTTCCTATAAAACTGTGAGTTACCAAAATAAAGGGGCCCCGTTTTGGGCCCCCGAAATTGGCGCATTCGGCGCGAAATTTAAAGGCCCGGAAAGGGCCCATTTTAAGGTGGAAATGGCCTTAGAGACAAGTGCCTCCTTGGTTCCTTGGTCCAAATTGTCAACTGCAGATATGCTTGTTTTGGCCAGGTGGCCAATAGGTCCCTGATCCGTCAGCAGTCTTCCCCTTCAAGGCATCCCACCTGGTGAGGAAAAGAGCTGCCCCATAGGTAAAATTAAAAACCAGTGCGTGACCTGAAAAAAGGTTCTTTTCCCCAAAAGTGTAAATTTTAAAACCTTTAAGTATATTGCCATTTGGTTTGAATAAAAAAAATAAAGCCTTCTTTTTTACAAATTATGTTTGGGGGAAACCCCTTGCCCAAACCTTATTTTATTATGAAACCCGGGGGCCTTTCCCCTTTGGGGGGCGGGTGGGTGTTGTCAGGGGGGCGGGGGCCCGCCACCGGGGAGGGCATGGGGGCCGCCCACCCGGGGATCGGCCTTTGATCTTCACGGTTTTGGGAAGATGGCCCGCGAGTCAGTCAGCAGCGCACAGCAAAAACACTCGCTGGCGTGGGTAGAGGGAGGAGGCAGGACAGATCATTCCCCCCCTGCCTCCCCCCTGTATTTTCAGCGTCAGTCAACCGTCTACACAGCACGTCGCAGGGGGTGCAGGCTTTACCAGGCCCCTGCGACGCTGGGTGTAAAGCGGCATGTGAGTATGCCGCTTAACTGAACCCGGCCCCCCGGACCTGGCACGCTGCGGGATCCTGGCGAGGTTTTTTTTTTTTTTTTTATTTCATTAGTACAGGGGGGAATTTTAGGTTACAGGTGGCCGCATTGGCTAGGGGGAAAAGGGGGGGGATATTTACATGGCTAAGGGCAATACCTGGCTACGGGGGGGGGGTATTACAGGCTAAGGGCAACTTTCTGGCACAAGGAGGGTTTTCATGGCTACAGGGGAAAACCCCTGGCTAAAAGGGGGGGTATTACATGGAACAGGGGAACTACCTGGGCAAAAAGGGGTTTCATGGAACAGGGGCTACTATTGGGTACAGGGGGTTATTGGCTACGGGCCCCCTATTGGATACAGTGGGACTATCTGGGTTTAAAAACGGGTAAACCCTGTCTACAGGGGGAGCTATCTGGTACAGGGGCTACCTTTTAGTACAGGGGGAACAACCTGGCTACAGGGGGCTGCTAAATGGCTACAGGGGCAATAAATTTGGGTACAGGGGTATTTAAAAAGGGTCAGTGGGGTTTCAATTGGCTACAGGGGGGGGCTAAAAGGTAAAGGGGGAGCTATCTGGGTAGAGTGGGTATTACATGGTACAAGAATACCCGGCAAAAGGGGCAACTACCTTTTACAGGGGGGAAATTTAAATACTGGTAAGGAGCTACTTCGGCTATAGGGGGCATATTACATGTCTACCCTGTGGGTGTATAGATGGGGGGTTTGTATGGAGATAGGAATTGGTAAGGGAAATGCTGATAAAATAAGGAGTTAAAATGTTTGTTTTTTATTTTTCGTTAATAGTTAGACCAAAGAAGACGTCATGCGTCTGGGCAGATGAAGAGAAGAAAAAAACTCTTCAGAGGTTCCCTGTGAGTCACTAAATAAACTTTACTGTAATCACTTTTATGTCTGCGAATCGTGTACAAATGTTATCCATTCGTATGGTCCTGAGACATATAGGTTGTAGTATAATGGTTTGCATACAGTAATGGGGCAGTTTGTTTTATTCAGCAAATGCGGTGATATGTGGTCACGGTGGTTTTTGGTATTCGGTATACTTGCTGGTGATATGTGGTCTTAGTAGGACCAGATCTATTTCCTGGGTTCTGGTTTGTGCGCATGTTATATTTGGTAAATGTACACTATTATTTTGTGTTTTTTCTGCACATTGTGTTAAAGTTTTTGTTTAATTTTGGCTTTGATTTATGGTGATGCACTGTGTCCCCCTTT
>JAODAL010022525.1:0-64529 GCA_025379985.1 Phyllomedusa bahiana
AAATCCATCTCGGAGCATCCGACACTTTCGTGATGAACATTCAGGCTCTACCACTACATTACGAGTTAAGGCTTTGGAGAGGGTTAACCGTCCCACTAGAGGTGGAGATTGGAGGAGATGTTTGTTAGATAGAGAGGCTTTTTGGATTTTTTCTTTTAAAAACTTGTTTTCCATAATGACTTAATCTTAAATCGGATTTGTTATATGTGTATTAAAATGTTATAGTAATAATTTCTATTTATATTTGGGTTTAGGTCTATATCTTCTCTATCTGCATAGTCCCTCCATGTTAATCCTTCATTAGTATCTAATGTGGTGTCTTAGGAGTTAACACACATCTGGTACTAACTGGATACTCTATAAGAAGTGTGCATTTTTGAAACTGGTTTATGAGTAAGGGTCCTTAAGTTGTCGTAGACCCGAAACGCGTCATCTGATTTTACATATGTTGGCTATTTGATTTTAATTTTTCCAAACTGGGACAATAAAGCTTTTTGGCATTTTCTTTTACTTTTGAGTGCTGGACATACCTTCATTTAGCACTATGAGTTTTCATTCTTTGTTACCCTTATTGAGTCAGAAATCTATACATCATGAATCATATGTAGCTATATCTTCATTATCATGGATAATATTTTTTAGGAAGCTCCTCTGCTGTGTTGTGATTAATGGCAATGGTCATACCTAGTGTTGAGCGATTTTTATCGACAAAGTTGAAATCGGCACGGTATTTACGTTGATCAGATTTTTCAGATCACGCGATAATTTAGGTTAAAATCTGTGCATAATCTATTAATATCGCGCCATTTTCGGCGCTTCCTGTCATTTTGGCGGCCAGCAAATCAGCTTACAGAATAGAGCAGGGTGAGATGTGTGTGCGACGTCATGACTGGGATGTGTATGGTTGCGATTGGCTGGAAAAATCACATGACCTCGTTTTACATAGAACAGCCCTTCCTGTTCATGATCAGTGTGTGTCAGCGTCTCAGAGCAGTAGGACGTGCGCTCTGCCTCTGTCCAAACAGCTCAGCAAACAGCTCAGCAAAATTATTCTATTTCTTCACAGAGAAAGCTCTACTGTTAGCTGTGATCCTTACAACTTAGCTAGATCAGAGATTTGAAGATTTTATGTAGTTAGGTAGAGAATTTTAAAGGAGCATCTACCGCTGTAAAGTCACGATGGGGAGGAGGGGTGGGGGGTCCTGCGGGCAAACACAGACAAGCTCTTTAAAGAATACTGGATATAGTTCACCAAGACTTAGTGTAGACATTGCACTGCAATAGCTTTATTATTAACAGTTTTCTATTGAAATATTTCCTGGATATTGGGCAGCCTGAACTAACTTATATTAGGATACACATATTTTCTAGTAACTGCAGGTCTCTTTGTTAGGTGCAAAACTCCACTTTATTATCAGTATACATTTCAGATAGGTGTTCTTTTTCAATTTTGCCCATTCCAGCTTTGTTGATATAGCCACCTTGCAGTTAAATTAGAATCCAGCAATTTTGTAGTCAGCACAGGTTGATAGGTGCCAAAAATACCTTTCATTATCCGAATACATTTCAGATACGTGTTTTTTCACTTTGGCGCAGTACAGCTTTGTTGATAGAGCTACTTTGCAGTTAAATGTGAATACAGCAATTTTGTAGTCACCACAGGTGAATTGAAAGGTGCCAAAAATACCTTTTATTATCCGAATACATTTCAGATACGTGTTTTTTTCACTTTTGGTCAGTCAAGCTTTGTTGATAGATCTACTTTGCAGTTAAATTTGAATCCAGCAATTTAGTAGTCACCACAGGTGAATTGATAGGTGCCAAAAATACCTTATATTATCAGTAGACATTTCAGACAGGTGTTTTTTTCACTTTTGGTCAGTCAAGCTTTGTTCATAGAGCTACTTTGTAGTTAAATTTGAATATAGCAATTTAGTAGTCACCACAGGTGAATTGATAGGTGCCAAAAAAAAATACATTATATTATCCCGTATACATTTCAGACAGGTGTTTTTTTCACTTTTGGTCAGTCAAGCTTTGTTCATAGAGCTACTTTGTAGTTAAATTTGAATACAGCAATTTAGTAGTCACCACAGGTGAATTGATAGGTGCCAAAAAATACCTTATATTATCCCGTATACATTTCAGACAGGTGTTTTTTTCACTTTTGGTCAGTCAAGCTTTGTTCATAGAGCTACTTTGTAGTTAAATTTGAATACAGCAATTTAGTAGTCACCACAGGTGAATTGATAGGTGCCAAAAAATACCTTATATTATCCCGTATACATTTCAGACAGGTGTTTTTTTCACTTTTGGTCAGTCAAGCTTTGTTCATAGAGCTACTTTGTAGTTAAATTTGAATATAGCAATTTAGTAGTCACCACAGGTGAATTGATAGGTGCCAAAAAATACCTTTTATTATCCGTATACATTTCAGACAGGTGTTTTTTTCACTTTTGGTCAGTCAAGCTTTGTTCATAGAGCTACTTTGTAGTTAAATTTGAATACAGCAATTTTGTTTTGATTTGAGGGATTTGAGAATAGCTGTGATTTGCCGTCTTTTAATAAGAGACTTTCCAAAACTCTTCCATACCTTCTCAAATTTTTATCTTTCTGAACATGGAGCGAAATTCAGGTGGTAAGCGAGCAAAGAGGGGGGTAGGACATGGAGGTAGAGGTACGAGAGAAGGTGCTCCTTCCAGTGCTGGCGACAACACGCATGCCAGCGGATCGTCAGTTGCAGGACCGTCAGGCCTGTCATCGCTGGGTCAGGGCCCTGTGAATCTCAGTAACGAACAGCATCGCCAATCTGTTCTTCAGTGGTTAATGCAACCTGCATCCAGCAGTCTTACCTCCTCGTCCTCCCAGTCACGGCCACAAATGTCGTCATCAGCATCATCAGCATCCGTCCAACATGACAGGTATAGTCAATGTCCAGTGAAACTAAAATGGTGGTTCAAAAACTCCTTTTCTTGCACTTTTTTAATCTGTGGGTCAGACAGGTTTAATGGTCATTCTGCGGTACAGGACAGATATAGTAAATGTCCAGTTCAACTAAAATGGTGGTTCAAAGACTCCTTTTTTTTGCACTTTTTAATTTGGGGGTCAGACAGGTTTAATGGTCATACTGCGGTCCAGGACAGGTATAGTAAATGTCCAGTTCAACTAAAATGGTGGTTGAAAGACTTCTTTTCCCAGTACTTTTTAATCTGTAGGTCAGTCAGGTTTAATGGTCATACTGCGGTACAGGACAGTTATAGTCAATGTCCAGTTCAACTAAAATGGTGGTTGAAGGACTCCTATTTCAGGCACTTTTTAATCTGGGGTCATGCAGGTTTGGGGCTCATGCTGCGTTCCAGGACAGGGATATTCAATGTCCAGTTCAAGTAAAATGATGGTTCAAATCATACTGCCTTCTGGCACTTTTTAATTTGTGGGTCATGCAGGTTTGAGGGTCATGCTCTGGTGCAAGACAGGGATAGTGAATGGTCTGTGATTTTTTTTCTGTGGCTTTTATAACCTAATTATCTTGCCTAAGATGTAGCACGTATACAGTTTGCTGTTGTGGATGTTAATTCCAGCTTCTCCATCCCTGTTTGGGTGTAAGAATGAAGGTGTTGTTCCTCTCCCATAGACTTTAATGGTCATCGGCGATAATCTATTATCGACTTTCGGATATCTTATTGATAATTGCCGATATCAACTATCGACCCAATGACGATAGTCAATGTAATCGCTCATCACTAGTCATACCTAGATATTTTCCAACTTTCCCACCTACAAAGAATGGAGAGGTATGTAATTTTTATCGTAGGTACACTTCAACTGTAAGAGACTGAATCTAAATAAATTCCAGAAAATCACATGATTTCTAAATAAATTAATATGCATTTTATTGCATGAAATAAGTATTTTATCATCTACCAACCAGCAAGAATTCTGACTCTCACAGACCTGTCAGTTTTCCTACTCTGCAATCATTACCTTTATTAATTGCACCTGTTTGAACTCATTACCTGTATAAAAGACACCTGTCCACACAATCAATCAATCAATCAATCAATCAATCATACTAACCTCTCCACCATGGCCAAGACCAAATAGCTGTCTAAGGACACCAGGGACAACATTGTAGACCTTCACAAGGCTGGGATAGGCAACAGGACAACAGGCAAGCAACTTGATAAGAAGACAACAACTGTTGGCGAAATTATTCAAAAATGGAAGACACACAAGATGACTGTCAATCTTCTTGGACTTCTTGGACTGGGGCTCCATGCATGATCTTGCCTAGTGGTGTAAGCATAATTTTGAGAAAGATCAGAAATCAGCTTAGAACTACATGGGAGGAACTGGTTAATGACCTGAAAAGAGCTGGGACCATTGGCTCAAAGATTACCATTAATAACACATTATGCCATCATGGATTAAAATCCTTCAAAACACACAAGGTCCCCCTGCTCATGCCAGGCCCCTGTTAAGATTGCCAATGACCAGAGGAGGCAAAAGGTGATGTGGTCATATGAGACCAAAGTAGAACTTTTTGGTATCATTTCCACTTGCCGTGTTTGGAGAAAGAAGGATGACTACAACCCAAAGAAAACCATCCCAATCGTGAAGCATGGGGGTGAAAACATCATACATTGAGCTTATTTTCTGCAAAGGGGACAGGACAGCTGTACTGTATTGAAGGTAGGATGGATGGGGCCATTTATCGCAAGATTTTGGCCAAAAACCTCCTTCCCTCAGTAAGAGCATTGAAGATAGGTTGTGGCTGGGTCTTCCAGCATGACAAGAACCCGAAAACACACAGCCAGGACACCTAAGGCGTGGCTCTGTAAGAAGCATTTGAAGATCCTGGAGTGGCTTAGGCAGTCTCCAGACCTGAACCCAATTGAAAATCTTTGGAGGGAGCTGAAATTCCCAGCAACAGCCCCGAAACCTGAAAGATCTGGAGAAGATCTGTATGGAGGAATGGGTCAAAATCACTGCTGCAGTGTGTGCAAACTTGGTCAAAAACTAGGAAATGTCTGACCTCTGTAATTGCAAATAAAAGTTTTTTTTTACCAAATATTAAGTTCTGTTTTTCTATTGTATCAAATACTTAATTTATGCAATATAATGCAAATTAATTATCTCACAGTTGAAGTGCACCTATGATAAAAGTTACAGACCTCTTCATTCTTTGTAGGTGGGAAAACTTGCAAAATCATTAGTGTATTAAATACTTATTTTTCCCCACTGTATTTTAGGCTTTTGTCATCCTAAGTCCTAAGATTCTACTATAGATAGTAGAAGTATAAAGTATAAATCCTTGTTTAACCCCTTAAGGATTCAGTGTTTGTTTGGTTGACAAGTTCTTCTTTCTCTTCTTCCAAGAGCTTTAACTTTTTTATTTTTCAATCTACATAGACTTATTTATTTTATTTTATTTTGCGAGGCTAGATAGGTTTTCTAATGCTTTCATTGACTGTACCATAGAATATACTGGGAAACCGCAATAAAATTCTAAATGGGTCAAAATGTGAAAAAACTTACTTGCGCCATATTTGCAGGAGTTTTTTTTAACACGTAAGTGATGTATTATCTGTATTCTGCTGTGTAATAAGAATTTGGCAATACAAAATATGTAGAGTTTGCTTTATTCTATTGATAAGTTTGGCCTCTCAAGGGGGACCCTCAGGTATATTAGATGGTAGCCAGATTGGATGGAGTGATCCGGATCGTGACGCAATGACCACAGAAGACAGAACTCTCTGAGACCAATGCATAATTTATTAGTAGAAGCATCCTATATTTATACACCTTTGCAGAGGGCGTTTATCTGACTTGCATAATTATGACATATGATTTAAGAACACATCACCAGATTTAGGTACAAAGTTATTCCGGAAGCGTTTTGCCTTATTTGGATTTAATAGTGATCAACATTTTCTTATCCTTTACTGAAGGTAACATTTTATTAGTTCATTGATTAGTTTTTATTGAAGGTAACATTTATTAGTTTTATTGCTCTGTTTGTCACATCAAAGTTCACTTGAATCTGCAATTAAAGTAGATTACTTAGAAACTGGTCAAGCTGACTTTATTTCTCAAAAAGAATTATATGAATTAACTGTTTAGGCCCCAATGAGCTGAAGAATCTTTATATCAACCTTAACACTATAGTAAAGTAATAAAAATCTAAACATTTTCTATTTTTGATATTTGCGCCGCAGCGCCATCTTCTGCGACTGATTACTTTTCTGCATTTCCGCCTATAGACCTGAATGAGGGTGCATTTTTTGTGTCCTGAAGTGTACTTTTTATTCATACCATTTTGCTATAGATTCAACTTTTGTGATCACTTTTATTCCAATTTTTAGGGAACCTGAAATAACCAAAAGAACCACAATTTTGGTGTTTGGATTTTTTTTCTTCTACAATGTTCAGCATACGGCATAAATGATGTGATATTTAAATAGATTGGACTTTTTCGGACGTGGCAATACCAATTATGTGTAATTTTTTATTATTTATTTTTATTTGTAAAACGGCAAAAGGGTGGTCATTTGAACTTTTAATATTTTTTATTTTTTTAAAAACTTTTTTTAATTTTTTTTTACTTGTACTTTAAGTCCCTCTAGGGTGCTTGACCACTAGGAGACGCATTCATGTTTATACCCTTTTTTATTGTATAAAAAATACCAAAGGATGTACAAAGATGGCGATTTTACTAGTAAAATGAAAGACATAACGGTGATGGAAGCCTTCACAAGACAGTCCTGCTGAGTAGGACTGTCTAGTATGTGGCATTTTTCATACGTGTCGCACTATATGTTGTATTCAACTCAGTATTCAATCCTCAGTATTCACTTGCTAATCTGGTCAGCTGAGATGCATTAACAGGAGCAGCCTTATGACCCTAATTTATATTGTCTATTGATGCAGCGTATATTTATTTTAGGAAGTCCATAGATGAGATAGGAAATGTGACTTTCAGACCAGAGATACAGCAAAGAGTAACTAATAGAGAATTCCTGTAAGCATTTTGTTTATATTATTTACAAAGCCTTTATGATGAGAATCCAATAAGGCAATATAAAGTAATAAGGAGACATATGTAGATTTACTATTGCTAATAGAGGCTTCAACACAATTGTTTGGACACTGGCTGTATAAAATGTTCATTTGAGTATAAGTAATGCAACCTAAAATAATGTTATTCATAATTTATAAGCCGCATTTATTAACAGACCTAAGTATAGTTTTTCACGGAGGATGGAGCAGAGAGGTTTGAATTCTCAGAGCACAGTATCTCATTTTGCCTAGCAACATGCATATGAATAAGGAACAGCGAAAAAATACTGAACTGTGTAGTGTTGTACTGCTCTTTCCATGGTATGAATATGTATCATTGCAAATTCTAGATATTATCGAATGTAGAGATGTTATCCTCAGGGCCTTTGGGAACATGGTGCTGACAAACTGAAAAACCTTGCTTTTTTGTCGGTTTGCAGATCTCAATCAGTAGTGGATCCTGGGGTGTTAAAACACAATGACAAAAATGAAGATGACAACACACAGCAACCGTTACTGTCTCTTGACTAGTGGGATATCTGCAATGCTCATGATTTACAAGAGGAGGGATCGTTTCCAAAAATACCTAAACACTACAGGAATGTACCAACTGGAAATGTATCATATATGTTAATGTTGCATAATGTAATATTATAAAAAGGTTTCTCCAATGTGTTAAGGGGGCCACCGATTAATGCTTTTATTCTGTAAGTGCCAAGTTGTGGTTTGTAAATAGAATCCAAAGTATCTCTCTGTAGATTTCTAAGCGCGCATTTGAACACCTCTGTGAAAAAAATTATAATTCACCAATCCATATTCAAAGTTCTGTAATGTAAAAAAAATATGAAAGACAGAGTATATTATTATAGTAGGTTCCATCTTTTTATATAAAGCCATATAGCAGTCACCACACTGCGTTTTATTCTGAATATTGCATAAAGACATTTCCGTATATGAATGCTTTACTAAAATCTGTGAAAAGGTACAGTCCTTTGCTGCTTGCGGGAGATGTCCCAGGAAGTCACGGCAAAGCATGTTGGCTTTATAAGACAAAAGAACCAAGCCTTTCTGTAATGTGCCAAACTGGTTTGTTATTGAAATGTGTGATGATAGATTAGTTTTTCTGAAATATTTATGAGTTTTTCTACATTATTAGTATTATTTCCTCTATCCAGAAGAATGGAGTGTGTAACCAGTGCCATTGATTAGAGACAATTAGAACTATTTTTGGAATCTCAAATGAATTTGTTAAGCAGTGCTTCTCAAAACCTGAACTTTTTCATTGTTGATAGTAGTAATGTCTTCAATATTGTACAATGATTACTACGGGTTGGTGTATTCACAGACAGTAAGCAACAATCACCCTCTAAATTTAGCAGATGTTTCACTTTTGTGTTTTGTTTTACTGTGGTTTCAATCAGTGTTCAAACTGCTCTTCACAACTTTGTTGATTATTGGAATTCACAGAATGGAGAAGATGTTGCCAGAGCTTCCTTTTGGTAATTCGTATAAGATGCATTCATGTTGTCATTGATGGCTATTATATCTTGTGATTTGCTATGTTTTTAAGCCTCATTTCCACTCACTGAAGAGATCAACTTCACCAGTTCTAATGATCAATTACAACACATCACTCTTTTTGCACACTGTCTTTTCAAAATAATTTGTTCCGATTTTAATGTATCTTAAAACTGTGATAGTGTATGTTCTGTATGTGTTTTGTCATATTTCTTTTCCAAACACCAATAGATCAGCAAGTACTGCTAAGTTCCGGTAGAAGCTGGAGTTTTGCGTACTGTGATAAGTAATGAGGAGACCTCCAACAGCTCGGATATTTTTATTTATTTCTTATTGTCATTTTAAAAGGCTACTCTGATCTATGATGTCAAAGTATTACTGTAGCTTGCATAACAGTATTTGTTATTACATAGTACTTTCATTGGACTGGCTTGTCTGTAGATGAATCATTCTTAATAGTGTTCATTGAACTTCTTATTTCCTTTTTGTACCAAGCAGCACTATGTACTGTATGTGATAGGAAGTTTATTAAATGAACTATTTTGTGAATATATGAATACATCTGTAAGGCACATGACCATACTTGGCGACATGTATGAACCTGATGCCGACTTGCCAGATCTAACTGGCTTTTTCTTAGCGGTAAAAGGCGGCGAATGAAATGTATGAAAGTGTCGTATGTTGGTTCTTAAATCTGGTGGGTGGTATGCCATGCAGAGCATATTTGTGGCCATTTTTGGCGCATAATTGGCACATCCAAAAGTGCTGTGTCTGGCACAAAATGCGCCAAGTTTTGCCGTACGACTGTTCATACATCTATCGAACAGGGCTATGACAGGTTTTTTGGCTCAAAGCATGCCAGAAAACTGATACAGCTTTGTTCATACACATTGCTCATTATATTGTTGTAGAAATCATGATTTTGGCATCTATAGATCGCTGTAGATCATACTGCTCTACCAAATGTCTCTGATTTAATACAAAAACACAGAAAAGAAATGTGCTATGCTACAATATCAGCAACAGATTACTAAACTGTTCTTCAATTTATAGGGAACAAGATTGCACACACAAAGTGCACAGGGCTCCATAATATAAAACTATCGGGACTCCTTGTACAGGTTCTGTGCTAAGGGTTGTTCTATGTGCATGAGGCCTTATAGAGAACCTGTCACACTGAACATGCTATCTGATCGGCAGCCAGCAGAGCAGCATATTACACAGAAGGAAGAGCTGAGCAGTTTGATTTATAGTTTTGTATGAAAAGATTCAGTAGACCTTGTAATTTATTCATTTAAACCCCTGCTTATTCTGGGTTAAGGAGTCCTGTAGGCAGTCTCAACAGTGATTGATAGCCATCTCTGTATACACATTCATACAACACATTTTTGTATAAATAAATAGCGAAATCATTGCTACTTTGATGTAATGTCTCACAGAGCATTATTTTTTGTGTAAAAGACTTCTTTAATTAGTATCATCATTTAAATTTGTTCAATCTCATGTTTCCCCATGTTAGACTATTCTACAGGTTGTTTTTTTGCTCATCTTGGATGCCCATTGTCTTTGATTGCTTTCCTGTTTGGGTAATCTTTTCAATACAGTAGGTAGAAAGTAAGTGAACCCTTGGACTGCATTGATCTAACTAAACTTAATACACAGGCAGTTGTACTCTTCATGTATTTTATTAAGGACATTGAGTAAACATCCAAAGTGAAAGGAGAAAAAACAAGTGAACCCTTGAACCTGATTACCTGTAAATCCCTCATTAGCAGCAATCACCTCTATCAAACATTTCCTGTAGCTGCACATAATCTGTGCACTTATCCACAAACAAAATGCAGGCTCAATCACTGAAAGTGCAAATATGTTTTCTAAAATTCTCCAGATTTTGTTTCATATTATCTTCAACTTTGAATCTGTAACAATTCAGCCAACAATGCTTAGAAGTCAGGTGTATCAAGTCCTCAGTAATAATTAGGGGTTTACTCACAGTCCATTTTTTCAAGGTAGGTTACTGATAATTGATGTTATAGAGCTTTCCGCATGTTTGGTGTTCAGCAGTTAGGATACTCCGGAAGCCATCTGCCTCCTTCCTCGTGCAATAATATGTGCACAACATTGAGGAAGATCTTTGGACCACTTCTCCTTGGAGATGTTCAGTTTATCAGTACTTCTTGGATGTCTTACTTGCACATGTATCTTAACAAGGTAAAGGTCAGGACGCTGACTTGCTTACTCCAATACCCAGGTATATTTGTTTTCCAAATATGCCTTCATTGATTTTCTTGCATGTTTTAGGTCATTGTCTTGTTGTAGCCAATGTCATGAACTGCTGCTCTTACATTCTTCTGTAAAATATTTTGAAACACATTTGAATTTATTCCTCAATGACTGCAAGCAATCCAGGTCCTGAGAAAACAAAGCAGCCTTAAACCATAATGTTAATTCCACCATGATCCACAGTTGGTATTAGGTTTTGATGTTGGTGGGCAGATTTTTTTTTCTTCCAAACATAGTATTCTGCATCTGTGCTTAACTGTTCTACTTTTCATCTGTCTATAGAATATTTGTGGAACATCCAGTTGGTCTTGGACCAACTTTAAATAGTCCACAATGTTTTGTGAGAAATTTGTAGCACACATGCACAACTCTATTGGTAGTAAACAAAGCATCCTATAAATATCAAAGCCCTCAAACACATTTCCAGTGAGGAATGGTCCAAATTTCCTTCTCGACCTTGTGGAAATCTTATTTGTTGCTACAAGAAACATATGAAAGAGGGGCTTGCTGCTAAAGTAGGATCTACTATACCGCTTATTAAATTCAAGGGTTCACTTATTTGTTCTCTTACTGTTGTCACTGTAAGAACTAATAATAAAAGACATGACCAGTTCAACTGTTTGTGTGTTATTGGATTAGTTACATTGTGTTTTTTCTATAATTGTACCTTAGATGACAACCATATTTTATTAGCATCCAATCCAGATAAGTCAAAAGGGTTTACTTACTTTTACTTGCAACTGTAAATATCTATCCTGAAGTAGATTTACAAGAGTTTAACTTAAAGTTAATACAGATGTAGCAAACAACATCTTTACCCGCTCAGCATGCTACCGTGATAGCATAGCACACTATGCATAAATTCAACCTGTAGCATACGAATAGCTTAGCAGTGGTGACTAAATAATACATTAAAATCTATAAAAAGACCAATCTTGGTGTTATATCTCCTTTCTGTTCTTTTCTGGATTCTCTACAGAGGTGGAAAAACTATATTATAATAGTTTTATGTTTCATCTCACCATCCTATGACAACTCAAGTAGGACTTCTATGTCCCCACCAGTGTTATAAACTATGTTTTGTTTCACACACTCATTGACAGCTCATATTAAGGGGGAAGTGGGGCAGTATCTGTATGATTTAAACTAGTTCCCTCTATACAGTCACAGTAGTATATGTATGTGGTTAAAATATAACTTTTATTAATGCTCAATAATAAAAAATACTTTTCTAACTTACTATTTTGTGACATCAATGATTGTCAGGTCATTCCAAATAAAGGGGTCCGTCAATACGGTCCAAAACCCCACAGAGGGGTTTTGGACCATGTCAGGTTCACCACTAATTCCCTATTTTTTCCCCTGATGAACCCTCCACAGAAATAGGAGGGGGGAACGCGTTGGGTAGGGGTATTTTTATATCATTATAGACATTCATTATTCACGTCGCGTATTCGCCGTGAATAATTGACATATCACTTCTCTCCCCGCTCGGCGTATTGTCCGAGCGGGGAGAGGAGACGTAATCCATAGTTCTCTTTGAGAACTGTGGATTACCGTAATGACTGGGACGTATCTTGCCCCGTATTTCACGCAGTGCGGCGCAAAATACGAGGCGAGATACGTCCCAAAATAAGCCGTGTGAACATAGTCTAACTGTTACCAGAAGATGTTGCTGAAGACTGGGGAACTGCTCTGTCTGCCATTAAAAAATGGTGGGCAGTCTTTAAAGGGACTGAAAGTCAATAAACCACTTCAGTAACTGTATAGATGTAGAGTATAGAGTATCATCATTTAATTAAAGATTTATGCAGGATCATATTTACGTAGTTACATGGTTTGTAAGGCCGAAAAAGACAGACGTCCATCCAGTTCAGCCTATTTTGCTAAAGTGTTGATCCAGAGGAAGGCAAACACCCCCCATGAGGTAGAAGCCAATTGTTCTCATTTCAGAGAAAAAAATTCCCTCCTGACTCCAATCTGGCAATCGGAGAAATCCCTGGATCAACACCCCTTTTCCAGAATCCTGGTTACTATAACTTGTTATATTATTGCACTCTAGAAATGCATCCAGACCCTTTTGGAACTCTGTTCGAGAATTCACCATGACAGGTTATTTTCTTTTACATTTTTATTCTTATTACTATTTAGGCTGAATTTCTACATCACAGCAAAGACTTCTTTAAGGGATTTCACCACTACAGACTTTAATAGCATATAATTAGGATATGCCATCACAGGCTAATAGGTGTGGGTCCTGCCTCTGACCCCCGAAACACGCCCCTGAAAGTCACAGAGCAGACTGGAAAGCTAGTCAGCCTTGCACACAGCTCTCCATTCTGTTTTATGGGAGCTACGAGGAGAACTGAGCACACCGCTCGGCTGTACTCGGAGCTCGCATGGAACAGAATGGAGAGCCGGGTGCAAACGTGGTCGGTTCTCCTGTCTGCTCTGTAAATTTCAGGGGCCAGTTTTCGAAATAGGTGCAGGTCACAGATGTGGGATCCACACATATCAGACTTTGATGGGATATCCTTTGATAGTGCATCAAAATCTATGGTGGTAAGACCCCTTTATGGACCCAAATTAATAAGCATGGGAGAAAGCTATGCATCCCAATGAACAAAAAATGTAAAGTGTTTCATCTGCCAAGCTAACAAAATACCAATAATTTAACACAAAATTTTAGTGATGTGCACATATGAACCATTCTTCTAACTTCAAAGCATGCACATAATAAAGAGAAAAAAAGGTAACAAATAGAGAAGCAGGTTTGATATAACTGCTATTTCAAGCCTGCAGATGCCAAAAATCCTGTGAAGACATAACCTGCTAATATAGTCATGAACATTACAGGGACATTTTTGGTCAGTAAAGGTCAGTATTCTACACATAAACCAGCATGTGCTATATACCTTTAGAGAGTTCTGAACTGCTTAAAAGTGTGAGAGAGGAAAAAGGAAGGAGACACAAGCAAAGAGGCTAGAGCAGGGAGTGGAGAGAAGAGAGCATACTTCTCAGATACACTCAGAACAAACAGTTTCTCAAACAGACAAAAAGAACAAAAAACAAGTAACCAGAAATTAGACAATAGCATATCTCTCAGAGTGTTCAGACATACAGTGGGGAAAATAAGTATTTGATACACTTTTGCAAGTTTTCCCACCTACAAAGAATGGAGAGGTCTGTAAATGTTATCATAGATACACTTCAACTGTGAGAGATAGAATCTAAAAATGAATCCAGAAGATCACATTGTATAATTTTTAAAAATTAATTAGCATTTTATTGCATGAAATAAGTATTTGATACAATAGAAAAACAGAACTTAATATTTGGTACAGAAACCTTTGTTTGCAATTACAGAGGACATTTCCTGTAATTCTTGACCAAGTTTGCACACACAGCAGCAGGGGTTTTGGCCCACCCCTCCAAACAGATCTTCTCCAGATCTTGGATTGGGGCTGTTGCAGAGCTACATTGAGTTTCATCTCCCTCCAAAAATGTGGATTCAGGTCTGGAGACTGGCTAGGCCACACGAGGACCTTGAAATTCTTCTTACGGAGTTGCTCCTTAGTTGCTCTGGCTGCATGTTTTGGGTCATTGTCCTGCTGGAAGACCCAGCCACGAATTATCTTCAATGGTCTTACTGAGGGAAGGAGGTTGTTGGCCAAAATCTTGTGATACTTGGCCCCATCCATCTTTCTGTCGATATGGTGCAGATGTCCTGTCCCCTTTGCAGAAAAGCCCCCCAAAGCATGATGTTTCCATGCCCATGAGTCACGGTTGGGTTGGTGTTCTTGGGGTTGTGCTCATCCTCCTTCTTTCTCCAAACACAGTGAGTGGAGTTGATAACAAAAAATTATATTTTGTTCTCACCTGACTACATCCAGATGGTCACTGGCGAACTTCAAATGGGCCTGGACATGTGCTGGTGTGAGCAGGATGACTTTGCATTCCCAGTAGGATTTTCATCTATGACGGCATAGTGTATTACTAACTGTAACCTTTGAGACTGTGGTCCCAGCTCTACTCAGGTCATTGACCAAATTGCGCCAACAGTTGTTGCCTTCTCACCAAACTGCTGAATATTGTTCCATAACCCATCCCAGCCTTGTGCAGGTTTCCATTTTTGTCCCTGCTGTCCTTAGCTTTTTCATCTTGACCCTGATGGAGAGGTTAGAGTGGGATCGATTGAGCGTGTGGACAGGTGACTTTTATACAGGTAATGAGTTAAAATAGATCAACACAGGTAATGAGTGCAGAGTAGGAGGGTTTCTTAGGTGATCAAATATTTATTTCATGCAATAGAATGCACATTAATTATTTAAAAATGAAACAATGTGATTTTCTGGATTTTTTTAGATTCTGTTTCTCACAGTTGAAGTGTACTTACGATAAAAATTACAGATCTCTCTATTCTTTGTAGGTGGTAAAACTTTGAAAATCGCCAGTGTATCAAATACTTTTTTCCCCACTGTACTTCATTGGCAAAGTCCCAGTATAGTCCTACACATAATAAATAATGGAAGTTTAAGGGACTAAGCTCTTTAAATGCTACTTGCAATATTCACAGAAGATATCCAATTTAAAAATGTACCATGGTCTAACATTTGGCTGTAATTTCCAGGAATAACTAGTATGTAATTTAATTGCCCCCGTGGAGTTGCGACACTGAATGAAGAATTTACTAAGACCAGCATTTCATATGCTAGTCTTAATGGATTGCACAAATTTATTAAGAGATGGAAATAAATTGGGGCAGCAGTGATTGTCCACATTGATTGTTCACTGCACGAATTGCACCTCACATTGTAATCTGTACCAACTATGAGCCAATGTAAATTTTCGTTATAAATAGCACATCTTTTATGGCATAAATGATAGTAAATGTTTTGGGTCGTGGGAGGCCACAAACACTTCAGCTAGGTCCTTCTTGATATTTTGAAAAGTTGCAGAAAAAACACTCAAAAGTACAGTATTTTTTTGCTAATGGCGCTTGTTCACATGGTGTAATATATTCCCTCGAGTCCCTAAGTTACTTGTGTAACAAGGCTGTAAAAAAATTCTGTGCGTTCATAAATTTGGCACAGTTATAGTGAAAGTCATTTTAGTGTATATTTGTATAATCATTTATAGAAAAGATCATGCCAAACTGCATCTCTTAAGCTGCATGAGATGGGTCAGCAGGACCTGAAAATGAGTTGTGTGGCCATTGTTTTTTGATGTTATTAAAGCTGCTCCTTATAATAGATCTTAAGAAAATACTAATAATAATGAAACATTTTCATTGTTCGAGTTTGGCTACTGATAAATGAAATCTCATAATTGCAGATTTTATAGTAGATACAGCTATGTCTAGGTTATGTACCAAGAGAGGTATTTTCCAACTTGAATAATTTAAATGATCCAGTGTTTGACCCAGGCATATTTGTAAATGCATTGTGAATAGACCACTGCCTAACACAAAGGCTCCTGCTGTGCATAAAACACTACAAAGTCCCAAGATTTATATACTGATCCAGCGACTTAATTTGTGAGCCCATTTATCATACTTGAGATCATACTTCTGATTTACTGGGGGATAAATAGTTAAAACATAATTTAGCTTATAAGCCTTTATTATTTGTTATATCATGGCATGTAGAGCAAACACTGTCTATCGTACATTACGATAAGACAAACTCCAGAGAGACTGAAGGCCTTAGAGTGTAACTATGGTAACTGAGTGATTCCTACTCTTTCTGACGCTCTATTTCTCCAGTGCATTATAAATATTTCATGTACAAAAATGTCTCTATGCTGCCATCCTTAAGAGAAAAAAATACTGTCCTTAATTTTTTGCTTTAACAAATACATCTTTTCTTCTCTAATGGTAGAATAAATTAAGTCTTAATTTAGTTGTACTATATGTAGAGATAGAAAATATAATGATAACAGAAAAAAATATATATACGTATATACAGTCTCAAACACACACACCCAGGAAAGTATGGGAAATATGTTTTGTAGATAAGTGCAAGGAATATACATTATATATGTATATAATGTGTATTCCCTTAACTTATCTACAAAACAAAGGCCATAGACACTGTAAGCTGGTCTTCGAGGCTCCAGGTATCTCTCTCCTAGAAGTAATGCTCTCAATATATGTATTGAATATATATATATATATATATATATATATATATATATATATATATATATATATATTATATATATTCCCTGCACTTGTCTGCATACCATATTTACCACAATCACATTTGGTTAACATTTCAAGTTCTGTAACTTCTCCATTGAAAACATTACTTCTAGGGGAGAGATACCTGGAGCCTCGAAAACCGTCTTACAGTGCCTATGGCTCTTTAGTATGCAGATGCAGGAACTTTGCCTCTGTAAAGCCTTTTGCTTCTGCATATGTGGCTTCATCACATAATGATAGAGCACCATTAACTTCACATATAAATGCTCCATTGCAATACCATTGGGATTTCACAATAAAGGTGCCCTAACAGATACCGCATGGAACCATAAGGGTTTACAGGGCAAACATGATAATTTTTTAGTCTATTTCATGATGAGATATGCTTTGTCTACCACACATTAGTGTCTGGTACATAAAACATTATGAAATTGCACAAATGTAGTCTAGGAGACTATGCGTGCCCTATTGCTTCTATGACTCCGGCATGATACATATGTCAGAATACCTTTTTTATGGTATCCCAATGGATACTGGTGATGGAGCCACAAAATATGATGTGAATGGGGCATATGAGTAATTTTGTTTTGGAGAAAAGCAAGTGTGAGTAGAAAGAAGTTCTTATTATGCCACCCTTTTCACACATTTTGTGTTGACTCAGCACAAGAACGGGAGGGGGGGGTAAGTGGAACTTGCTTTATCCAAACCTTCTTGTTTACATTGCCTCAGTTAATCTCATTCATAAGTGGGGTGATTCATGTAACAGATATATTAGAAAATAAATGTAAATGCAATTATTTTGCGATAAGCAAACCAAATGTGGAATTGCAACAATGAAATCTTGGGTCTTTACCATATACAGTGGCATCTGGTGCTTTTTACTTTGTGCGTCCTGTAGATCACCTATATTCTAAGCTAAACAAATCCTTTTAGTAGAAATAAAGTGGTTCTGAAGTCAAGAGGACATGTGGAATCCCTGAATAGATGCATCCGGAACAGCCTGAGACCCAGTGAAAGCTCATCAAAGCTTCATTGTGGTTTAGTCACAGTCTGTGATACAGTCTGCTGCACAAACCTCTCAATAACATGAACATCATAAATGGGTTGTGTGTTTATTATTTTCCTTACAATTGTAAGTATTCATGTAATAGCAAACATTTGTGTAATGCTTGTGATTATTGCCAACTGAAAAGGAATATTTTTACAAACTTGCAATGACCTGTTTAAACAGAAAATGTTAGGAAAAATATTTTATTTTATTTATTTGTATTTATTTAACTTATTTTATCAAGAATAAACTTATGAACATTCTGCCACTTTCCGTGTCTTGATATATTTCATGGATGGAGCAACTATTTCTGAGTACTACTAAATAAGGTTTTAGAAAATTTAGGCAATGAAGATAGTGACTCCCCCCAAAAAAATTTAGAGTTATCCAGCCTTAGAAAAGTGCAATGTATAATGTCTCCTCAGGATCAGCCGTTTATGATTGATCAGTGACTCTATTAATCCATCCTGATCAGCTTATTAAAGTTTGTTATAGTAAAAGTCAACAACTTCATTGTTTACATGTGCCTCAACATGGAATCACTTTACTTTTAATATTGACAGTAAAAAATACTACAGTATTATCCAATTAAAGTGAACTAGACAGTGCTTGCATATTGATGGCATATCTGCAGGAAATGACATCAATCTACAATTAGTGAGAATCCATTCACTAATCGCTAGGCCATGTGGCCTAAAAAAAAAACAAAAAAAAAAAAAAAACAATTGAGCAGAACCAATAGGAGCTGAACATGCATACACTATCCTGTGGTGCCACTTCAATTGAGCAATCTTAATATGGCTTGCATAGCAATAAGTGATTAATATCTTTACAAGGTTACCCATGTTCTTAAAGTGAATAGCCTATCCTAGCCTATTTGATTGTTGGGCTTCCAACTTTCTGCAACACCACAGACAATGTGTTTGGAGGGGGCCCATTAATTCAAAAGAGTTAAAGCTGCATAACCACTACCAAAAGTGAGAGTTGCACGAGTCAGACTCATGTTAAGAATAAAGAGGTTGATGGCAGCGCTCACTTTCTTCAAAATGCAGATCCCCACCATTCCAATGTTAATAACCTATCTTATGGATAAGCAATTAATTTAAATACCTTCAGTTTTTTTTTTAAATTGCCCTTCCTTTTTTAACTGTTGTGTATTGAGAAGGTGCTTATTGCTTAGAATACCTATGTTTCAAGACCTCAAATGAGAAGTATCGGTGAATAATTACTACCAATGTGACTGTACAATATGTTATAATTAGCAAAATCAATGTAAACAATGTTAGATATAAAGAATAACAAATCATCCAGACACTTGGGTACATCTAAATATACACATGGGGACTTGTAAGGTAGTATATCCCTGAGAGGCACTTATATTACTACAGCGGTGTCTCAGAAGTTCTTGCAGTAGTGTACACTTTCCTAGTCATAACCAAGGCAATTGGAGCAAAACATCCATACATTACTTGCCTTCATTCAAAAAAGTGGATAATGGTGAACCTTAAAGTAAAGGTTTATATTGAATAAGGTATGTCATATGGTCCACCCTATACTGAAGGACAGAAATGACACCACTCACATTAGGTTGTCCATTCATTTTCTCAATACATAGAAAAAGATAAATTTAATTATTCTTTACTTAAAACAATACATACAGGGACTTGGATATTAAGCTTGAGATTTAGAATGCAAATCTGTTTTCCCTTAGTTCTGTCAGCAACACACTGTTCAGGATTTTTCCACTCATAGTACAGTTGGGATTTTAATGAGTGGAAGGGAGCCTTGTGCTGCCTACATCTTTAACTTTAAAAACAGATTTAGGTTCTAAATCTAAACCCTCCAAGCTACCCTTACTTCCCTGTCAGCAACACAATAGTGGGAATGTAGCAAGTATTATCCTCATGGTGGCCCTCCTAAAGGAAGTCTCTTCTATGGATTTCTCCGAAATTCTGCAGTGTCTAATGGGGGAAGATCAGGAAGATGTATAACAATTTTGGTCAATTAAAACTAAAGCCTTTTTGGGTACAGTGGTAGGTTCAGTCTTGGGGAAAGAGGACAACTCTGCTTAGAGAGAAACGCATAGTCCATATACTTTTTGTCTCCTGTTATGTCCTAATTAAACTTCTGTTTGTTTTAATCAGTAGTCTTAGCGTCTTATATACCTCATTTTTAGTTGCTTTTTAGCACTAATATATTTCCCAAATCTATACTCCGGAGCCAGTTTGCGGCGGCACAGAATGAGGAGAGTCGGCTGCAGAGACTACCACCAATAGGCTTGTGGAGAGTTGCGCCTCCTGATTTGTGCAACATCACCAGGTTAGTGCAAGAATTATTCATCTGTCCAAACACTCTGCACTAGGGACGCCCTGTCTTGTGTTTTAGTTTTCGCTATACAGCACTCTCTGATCCAATGGGATATAGAGTTTTTTGAAGCTTTGAGACCCTTTTTTGGACCTGAAGATTATTCAGAGGTTCTCCACTTGAGGTTCTTTCCAGATACACTCTAAGATATCTACTCACGTCTAGAGAGCCCCAAGCCTTATCTTCTTGTGAACTACTATCACAGCTAAGAACCAGAAGAGTGATCATCTGCTTGATGTTTGCTTCAGATTGAACTTTAGGACTTAAAAGTGGCAGGAACCACAAAAGAACTTCATTCCCCCAAAAAACTATAAATGGATGAGCAGATCCCAAAGCTTGCATCTCTCCAAAACGTTTAGCAGAGGTCACAGCCATAAGAAAAATAATCTTCTAAGATAGCTACTGAAGAAAAAACATTGCTCCAAAAGCTAAAAGGAGCAGGGCTTACACACGAAAGAAATCTCTCAAGATGACACAGGATGTAATTAATTGTTAACTCACAGAATGCTCTTCACCAGGTGGTGTAGTCCATATCTCACACTGAAGGAGGCTAATAATGCCACAGTCTGAACCTTTAATGCCCTCTTTATGGAACTTCAATATTAACCCCTTCCCAACGTTTAACGTAATATATTCACAACAACGCGATCGTGCCAATGCTTTCCCTAGCAACCCAGAAGCCTAACAAAGGCTTGAGTCAAGTCTCCTATGGGGACATGCAAAACAAATTTAAAGAAGTAAAACACAAAAAAAATAAAATCACGTACATCGCCCTTTCCTCTTTACAAATGGAAAAAAAAGATATGAATGTCAGGCCACAACAACATAAAAATACAAAAATGCTAAAAAAAAACAGTGAAACAACTAAGTCCCAAAAAAGCAAAAATTACATCTAGATGAGATTCCTTAAGGGCGTTTTAAAAAAAATGTGTGTAATGGGTGAACGGGTAAAGCGGGTAGTAAACCCACTGAACCACTGCCGGGCTTGCTCCGAGGGGACGCAACTAAGCAGCATCTTCATAGAGCCTTTGATGGTAAGGATGGCTTCCCCGTTGGCCACCAGGTGCGACCTCAGAGCAGTCTCCAGTAGTGGCAGCTGACCAGACAGACCAGAAGTGCCAGTGCTAGGCAAAAACAGGAATAGGGACAAAGATACAGTAGACTAGGTGTAGAGATGTACAGGTACAGAACAGACAGAGACAGAACTACACAGACATAAGGTCAAACAGATGCAAAACAGGAAGGTTAAACAGAGGGCAAGGTACAAAACATATACAGACAGGACACAACTCCAAAAACATGATAGAAGACAAGCAGAGACTCAAGCTAGGACACTGGCTAGGAACAAAGGCATAAACTCACAAGGTAACCAGCAGAAACATGGCAAGGAAACTCACAGACAAAGATACAGACAGACACATGGGAACCAGCATGGAGACCAACAAACATAGAGGATACCACAAGGACACCAACATCACACACCAGACCACTAACAAACACAACATAAGATACCACAATAGACAACACAACAAGGATCAGGTAGGGTGTATGGATAGAAGCAGGCTTATAACTAGAGATGGGTGAATTGATTCTAACGAAGTGGACTTCGTTTAGAATTTCAGGAAAACTTCGGTTCTGAACGAAGTCGAAGTTCGGGGTACTTCGCGTGAACAAGCGTGCTTTGTATTGATAAATGGCTGCGAGCACATGGCGTTACATGGGGCAAAGAACTCTGGGAGGAAGAAGGGCATAGCCTGCATGACATGTGCAGAGATGAAGCCAATCAGAGACCGGCGGGATTCTGTGACGTCACCACACTATATAAGCCCGAGCGCAATGCTGGGAGCTCATACCGCTCTCACTGTACTGATTAGGGAAGGTGCTGATGCGGCAGCTTATGATATCTCTTACTAAAGAACCCATTTTTATACAGCGATTTTTGGGGGGTGTCACAGCTTGTCTCAGAGACTGCTTCTCTTACGTTCTAATTCTGATTTGTGGGGTATTGGAACTGAAGTCCAGTGTGCGTCCAATGCAGCTACATATACATTTTAATGCTATCTGCTCACAGCACATTGAATATCCAAGGGTTATCTAAGCCTGTTCCTGTGGTATTCATTTAAAGAAACAGTGTTTTTACAATCCAAATACCACTTCATTTTGTAGCATAGTTCATAACCGAAGGTTAATTACAAGTTTTTCTGTTGTTGTGTACCGTAAAATACACACCATTTTAACACGCTACAAAGCTGGTAATTGTTGGCAGCATATTTCTTTTGCGCAATTTACATCCAGGGGTTAATTAAGCGTTGTTCTGCTGTTGTGGTCACTAAAAGAAACGTTCTTTTTCACCGCCAAAAAATACATTTTACCTGTAGCATAATTCATAACCGAAGGTTAATTACAAGTTTTTCTGTTGTTCTGTACCGTAAAATACACGCCATTGTAACACGCTACAAAGCTGGTAATTTTTGGTTGCTCAATTCTTTTTCGCAATTTACATCCATGGGTTAGTTATGGGTTGTTCTGCTGTTGTGGTAAATAAAAGAAACTTTCTTTTTCACCGCCAAAAAATAAATTTTGCCTGTAGCTTAATTCACAACCAAAGGTTAATTATAAGTTTTTCTGTTGTTGTGTACCGTAAAATACATGCCATTTTAACACGCTACGAAGCTGGTAATTTTTTGTTGCTCATTTCTTTTGCGCAAATTAGATCCAGGGGTTAATTAAGCTATGGTCTGCTGTTGTGGTCACTAAAAGAAACTTTCTTTTTCACCGCCAAAAAAGACATTTTGCCTGAAGCATAATTCACAACCGAAGGTTAATTACAAGTTTTTCTGTTGTTGTGTACCGTAAAATACACGCCATTTTAACACGCTACAAAGCTGGAAATTTTGGTTGCTCATCTCTTTTGCGCAATTTACATCCAGGGGTTAATTAAGCGTTGTTCTGCTGTTGTGGTCACTAAAAGAAACGTTATTTTTCACCGCCAAAAAAGACATTTTGCATGTAGCGTAATTCAAAACCAAAGGTTAATTAAGCCTGTTTGTGCTTTTATATTCAGTAAATTACACAGTGTTTTTAAACGGCACATACAAGTAAATTTTTCCTGCCCATTTATGGAGCGCAATTTATATCCAAGGGTTACCCAAGCTTGTTAGTGGGTTCATTTGGAGTCAAATAACAGGGTGTGTATTTATCATATACAGATACTTCATCAAACAGTGTCCTGTGCATTTTAGAGCAAACAGTATGTCAGACAGAGAGGTGGCAGGCTCTTCACCTGCGAGTGGCAGTGGCACAAATATTCCTGGAGCAGGCCAAGGTTGCAGCGCAGCAAGGGGACGTCGCAGCAGGGGTCACTCGGTGAGGCCACAACTGCCGCTGTCATCTAGCGGACGTGTGTTGTTTAGCAACCCAATGGTTCTTGATTGGTTGACTAGGTCATCCACTTCCTCCCAGATGACATCTGACAACCCTAGCCAAGAGTCGGTGGGAACGTCAGACACAACCCTTAGTTGGGATGGCCCGGGAGCGGGTCAGCAGCCCTCACCTGACCTCAACCAGCCTCTGTCCCATCCGGTTCCCTCAGCCACAGATCTACTATGTATTCTGGGCTTAGCACCACTATATAGCGAGGATGAACAATTTGAGGAGGGAAGTCAGCAGCTACTTGGCAGCGAAGAAATAGGGCCAATATCCCCTGCTTCTTGCAGTAGGCAGCAAAGTATAGATGTGGAGAGTGGCATGGGAGGTCATGTTGTGAGGGGTCAGCCTCTGCATACCAGGACTGGTGATGAGGACAGCAGTGACGATGAAACACAAATCGATGATATGTAGCCACCCCACTTGGGACCCGGGGTGAAGCAAGGCTTCACATGGCCCAGGAGAAGGGGCATCAGCTTTTGTGAGGCCGGCGCAGACAGCATGGGTTGTGGGGCTGAGTCGCGGGAGCAGCAGTGGAGGTCGGGAGCCAAGAGGCCGGGGGGTAAAAACCCCTTCGCACCCAAAAAGTAGCGCACGGGGTTTCAGCGGGGCACGGCGCAAATCACTCAGTGGGGACTTTGGGGGTAAAATTAGCTACTCGGCGGGGGGCAGTTCTTTCTAGACACCAAGGACCCCGAATATGGTATTTAGAATCTTGGGCAGAAAGTGAAAGTGGCCGGACAACTTTGGGCACCAACGGCCCTGCATCAACACATGCAGCTACCATTCGTGGGCCGGGAGAAATTTGGCCAATGTGTGGTCCATCCTGCACCGCGCAACAGCAGCAGGGCCAAATTGCAGCCAGTAAAGGGCCCCCACCCCCTCGCAGAAGGAGCTTTTTTTCTTTGCCATCACTCCCGGTCCAGAGCCCCCTGCCCTCGTTTACCTCGCCAGCAGCGTTCAGCGGGCGATTGCAAAGAGACAACAATACGCCCAAACCATCCTAAGGACAGAGCTGACCGGCTATATCCAAGTTGTTGGGTACTGCAGTCCCCCCTTTTCCCAAAATGGGGGACTCTGCACCATTCAGAAACAATGCTTGTGCCAGCCGGATGTAGATTTTCCAACCAAATTTCTTTTTCAAAAAGGCAGCCCACATTTCAAAATATGTAGAACAAAGGGGTGGGCCAGTCCTTAGCTTATCGGTTTGTTCCAAGGTGCACGGCAGCCGGATTCTGGAGCTTTAAACGTCGGGCATACATGTCCTTTAAGCCCACGGGGTGAATGTGCCCTGCCCAGACACACCAACAATTTTGGACGGGAGACGCCCTTTCCCTCCACTTTTCCCAAACTGCAGCTCCTGCGCTAATTTCCACCTCCACCCCTCCACCACCCCACCATCTCAGCCTCCCAATATTTGCTCCACATACCACATGGTGGGGCAAAGCGGTTCACGCATTCTACACCGGGCTTCCCCGGGCGAACGAAGTCACACAGGGGGGAACTGCTCCTTCATGCAGCAAAAAAATCGTTGTGGCTTTCCCGCGCCAACGCAAATCGGAACCATGGGGCGGACAAGGGGAGTAACATGGTGTCCACCTGCACTAGGGGGGGATGGTCCTGCCCCTGCATGGCGCACATTTTCAATCGGTTGTGAAAGGTTCCTGAAGTCTCCCCCCCGATCTTCAAAAATTTTTTGAAAAGGGCCAGGAAACTGTGCATGCATTTCACCCATTCTACAAAGCCGGAACACCCTGCTTATTTGCATCGGCAGAACGCCCCCCAACACACTCTGATAGCGATTTTTTCCCCCTTGGGAAATTTCCAACCTCACAGTTGGCCCGACTGATGAACAAGAAAAGCCTTAACGATTTTTTGATGACCGGGGCGGACAGAGTACCCCCCTTTTAACTTTGATGTCCCAGGGGCAGCCACTAACCCCCTTTGTTGAGGCCTTTCGAGGAGGTGGCGTTATTTTCAGTCGCCGGGACAGGGGTGAATAACGTCTTTCACTGCTTTCATGTCCGGAACAGATGCTGAAAAATCGTCTGTGCGGGGGACGGAATGTGAAAACCAAACCGTGGCCCAAATGAGCCCGGGTGGGGACTGAAATAAGGAGGAGGAGGACATTAAGCAAAGCTTTGCTGGTGAAATGATGGATTTTCACCCGGGGACAAAGAGGGGGACCGGACAGCTGGAGGGAGAGGAGATGAAAAACGGGCAGAAACTGCAACCCCCGGGGGAGTATCAGGGGAGATGGGGGGGGACCCCTCGAATCACTGGAAATGGCCCGCAGCATGCGTTTGCCTGGCTATGACAGCCGAATAGTCACCACCCGGGCAAAGGGGTGACTTCTGGCTCTCCACCCTATTGGACCCTCGCACCGGCCCAAAAGGGGAGCCTTTTTCCCACTGCTAAAGGGAGGACAAACTCAAATACTATAGGAAATCCTCCGTATCATTTTGGCCGCTGCCTTTTCCCGGGCATCGCCCCCCGACAGTTTTGCCCGGGGGGGGGTTCTTCACGCCCACTACACTGCCGCAGCTGCAGTACCAGCTCCACACAGCAACCTAAGTCTGGAGTCACTGATGAGCATTTCCTTCACCCCCTGGAGGGGGGCATCGCCAGCCAGCAGCAGGCCCCGGGAGCAACCCCTAAAACCCAACAGGTGGGGCCACTTGGACAGCACCTCCCACCCTATTAAAGATCCGGGGACTACGGGGACCAAACTGGATGCAACTTCCGATTTCAGGGAGAATTTTTCCCTCCCATCATAGGTGGCATCAGAAAAGGTGTTCAGTGCGGGGGGGCCATCGTTTCCCCAAGGAGAACCCGCTTGCCACAAAATGTGGAACGACTGACCTTTTCAAGAAATTAGCGGGATCGCAGGGTTTCCCCACCCAATGCCTTAGGCTTCAGACTACAACAGCCTGACCCTTACCCAAACTGGGAAATGAATCGGTTCAAACACCTGCCTCACCACTATCTGATGCCGCCACCCCCTTTTCCACACATTCTCCAGTTTCTCCATCGCCACCAAAACCCTCTTTACCAGGGGCGGATTGCCACCCCCCCACACTTTGTCATTGTGCCCCTGCCTGACCTCATGCTCTGCTTTTGGGTGCTCCGTCCCCACACGTGTCATTGTGCCACCCTGACCTCATGCTGCTCTTCTGTCACCCCCCATCTCTTCATTTTTGGCCACTCTGTGGGCCCACTACGTTTTTGCCACCACCAGAATGCTTGTGCCATGTCTGACCTCTGCGGGGCTGTAAACCCACACCGGTTTATTGGCCACTCCTGACCTCAGCTCTGCTGCCCCCACCCACCCTGTCATTGTGCCACTCTTTGGGCCCCCTGTTTTTTCCCCCTCCAAAGTCTTTTGGGCCCCTGTCTGACCTCATGCTGGGCTGTGGCCCTGCCTAACCTACACACTGGGCATTGTGCACCCCTGACCTCATCGCGCTGCTGTCACCTCCACCTCTGTCATTGTGCCACTTGTGCCCACTCCGTTTTTGCCACCCCCAAATGTCATTGTGCCCCTGCTGACCTCGCCTGCGTGGGTGCTGCTTAACCCACACACTGTGTCATTTCCACTCCCCTGACCCATCGCTGCTGCCCGTCACCTCCACCTCTGTCATTGTCCACTCGTGGGCCCTTTTACGTTTTGCCACCCCAGAATTCATCATGCCCCTCTCTGACCTCATGCTGCCTGCCTCCCTCCACTCTCTGTCATTGTGCCACTCTTGGGCCCACTACTGTTTAGCCACCCCAAATTTTCATTTTTCCCCTGCTGACCTCATGTGCTGCCGCTCCTCCACTCTCTGTCATTGTGCCCCTCTGTGCCTTCACTGTTTTGCCACCTCCAAATGCATTGTCCACGTCTGACCCCATCTGCTGCTGTGGCTGCTGCCGTAACCTACACACTGTGTCATTGTGCCACCTGTGGCCTACCCTTTTTTTGCCACCTCCACAATCCCAAATCCATTGTCCACCTAGACCTCATCTGCTGTGGCTGCGCCGTCACCTTCCATACTCAACACGATGTTGCCCCCTGAGCCCTCACTTTTTTTTTTTCCAGCTGTCGCTGCCGACTTTTCAAGCTACATTCCCGCTTAGTTTTTTGGTCAGTTTTCCCCCCTAATTCCCAGGGGAAATTTTATAGTGAAGCGAATTTTTTAAAAGCACGCGGTCAAAAGCGTGTCGTACAAAAAAAAATGGGAAAACACGGTGACAGGGCATTTAGGTGACAGTGGCACCACAACTGGAACCGGATCTGCGATAGGAACACAGGCACGTCTACGTTTCACAGCAGACGCCGCGGCCTAAGGACGAAAGCAGGAACACTGTCATGTCCATGGCCCAGAACGGGGGAAAGGTGGGCACGGGCCAAACAATGGTGACTTCGAAGGTTTCACCTGTTTTTTTTACGATGGGGGGTTTGGAATGCACATGGGAGCCATCAAAATTTTTGATCTAAATTTCCAAAAATTTTCTCCCCCTTCTACACCTGCCATGTCCCAAAAGCAATTACATCCCTAGTAAGGTATTTTCGGACTTGGGAAAAAATTTTGTAACAATTTCAGGGGACCCTTTATCAGGATCTCTTGTGAAAGTGCATATTATTGGAAAAAAATTAATCTTTCATTCTTAGGCTATGTCAACACGGCAGTGGACAAAAAACGACCTGAAGACCAAGTCCTAAAACTGTTCATAAAACTGAGTTTTTAAAAAAAAACAAACAAAATATAGTCAGCACATCCATTTCCAACCAAACTACTGCGGCAAGGTGACCTCAATTCAGGTGGGAACCTATGCTACATGTTGCCTCTCCTGATGTCTGTTTCAGACCCCCAATTCCAGGGATAACCTGATTATTAAAAACCGGCAGATTTGGGGGAGTGTACAACCAAAAGGGGCCACCCCCCTTTCCCTTTTTAAACATCAAAAACAAAATTTTGGTCAACACATCTATTTTGAAAAATAAGTATATAGGTGCACACTGATGTGGCAGCCAAAAGCAATGCAAACACGACACAGTATCAGCAGCACTCTATGCACTAAAAACCTTATTTTTGTCCACTGTCTGTCAAAAGCTGCTGCATTTTTTAGCGCATGTATTTTGCAGAAATACGCAGCATTAGATTTGCTGTGTATCAGAAAACGCACCAAGAAACATGTTTCAAAAAACAACCAGCAAAATAAAACAAATAGAAAAAAAACATTCTGTAGAGACTTCAGAACGTTTTTACTATTACAGTCTGTGGGACCTCTTTTCAGTTGTTTTTTTCAGCATTTTTATAAAACAAAATACACTGGAAAAAGCCTAACAATAAATAAATTTGTGAAATATCTGTGGAGTCAACATACTCACTACATACATGGATATATTTCTTTAAAGGTGTAGTTTCCAAAAAGAGGTCTTTTTAGTGGTGTTTATTAAGTTTTAGCCCTTCAGGAAGTCTGCAAACCTTTATATTTAGAAAAATCCAAGCACTCCAATAACGTGATAATTATGGGAAGTTTTATTAAAAATGATATTACATTAGTCAATCACGCAGTTTATGTAGGAATGAAAGGTCTAGATTACTGTACAAGATTTGTTTCAACAACGACAAATGTCATAGATGTCAATTGCCGACGTATCGGCATATTGTGCCTTTCTTAAGCAACATCTAGAGGGTAAAGGGACGTTTATACTATCCGGTCTTCGACCTCTGTTTGTTACCATGACTATTCTCTGCCTGCTACTCTCCTGACATTACCGCAAGTAACCTGACAATGTTTTGCTGGTGGCCTGCCCTGACAGACTGCCTGCCTAACGACCACTGCCTCCTTAACATCCCAGCAGGTTCTGGTGAATGTCTGGGGGCTCCTTAGACTTTGCTCCCTGGTGTGGCTCATCAAGTCATCTCTCGCAGTGACCAAGAGGATCCACTACCGTCTTCTGTGACAGTATACACTGGCTTGGATCCTGCCAAGGTGCTTGTGACAGATTTCCAGAATGTCGTGGTTGGCCAGTGTCAAGAGGAACTATCTGCAATTCTGCAGGACATTGCTTCCTGTCTCCAGGTGGCTGCACCTGTGGTAAATCTTACTCCGATGGTTACCACAGGCCCTGCTTTGCACTTGCTCCTGCCATCTCGCTATGATGGGAACTACAAGAGTTGCCAAGGTGTCCTAATCCAGGTTACCATTCATTTGGAAATGATGGCGCACTGGTTACACTCTGACTGGGCCAAGGTGGCCTTTGTAGTTAGTCTTCCATCTGGCAAAGCCCTGGCCTCAGCCCACCCTTTCTGGGAGCAAGGGGACCCATCGGCACTCAACTTGCAACTTTTCTAGACATATTCCGCAAGATCTTCGAAGAACCCAGATGTACCTCCCCT
The DNA here is from genome assembly GCA_025379985.1 of Phyllomedusa bahiana. Lineage (NCBI taxonomy): Eukaryota > Metazoa > Chordata > Amphibia > Anura > Hylidae > Phyllomedusa > Phyllomedusa bahiana. The sequence goes on from JAODAL010022525.1 coordinate 30,290, forward strand.
GCAGCTTCACTGCTGCTTCATCTACATAAAGATGATTCTATTATGGGCCAATATTCTGTACACTTTTAAATGCTCACCGCAAAATTAGCATGTAATAATGAATCCCTCACAGCGACATTATAGGAAGGTCTTGCTGATAGAATTAAAGATGAAATGACTGGCCGGGATCTCCCAGCCTCTTTGGTTGACCTCATTCATCTTACTACAGGAAGCTTTGTCAGCAGCGAGAATCTGTCCGGCCATGACAACTTCCTTCCAGAGGCCCCCACTGCCTTCAGTCACAGTCCCTTGTGATGAGTCCATGCAAGTGGAGATAGCCTATGTGTCCGAGGAAGAACGCAGTCACAGACATCTCCAGAACCTCTGCTGGTATTGCGGCCAGTTCACTTTCTGTCGAACTGTCTTGTTCGTCCTGGAAACTTCAGCACCTAGGCTTCATGGGAGAGGCAGTTCTAGGTGAAGATGCATCCTCTCCTCATTTGACCATGCCAGTCATGCTCAGCTCTTCATCCAGAGCCAAGTTTCTGTCTTCCTGGATTTTGGTACTGATGGAAATTTCATAAATTCATCTTTGATCACCAGATTCTGTCTTCAAATGATTCCTCTTGTCAAGCCCCTGGTCACTTCTTCCATTAATGGAGAACTCTGGAAGGACACCATCTGGTAGTATACTGAACCTCTGTTGCTTCAGGTTGGAGCACTTCACAGGGAGAAAATCTTGTTCCCCATAATGCCACATTTTACCTCTACTGTTCTCCTGGGCCTCCCATGGCTGCAGTTTCATACTCCCATACTTGACTGGTGAACCAGCAAAGTCATTCGTTGGGGGCAGCAGTGCCATGCCCGGTGTCTCACACCTCTTTGCTTGGTGCAACCTGTTTCTCCATCCACATCCCCCTGATCCCGGACCTCCCAACTCCGTATCAAAGGTTTGTGGATGTCTTTAGTGAGAAACAAGTAGAGACTCTTTTGCCTCATTTGGGCCTATGATTGCCTGATAGATCTTATGCTTGGCACGATGCCTCCTCCAGGTAGAGGGTACCCCTTGTCTATGCCCGAAACCCAAGCCATGTCAGCCTATAGCAAGGAAAATTTGCAAAGGGGCTTTCTCCGCAAGTCGTCTTTTCCAGCCTGTGCCAGGTTTTTCTTCATAGAAAAGAAGGATGGATACACTGATTATGAGGGCTTAAATAAGATCACTGTCTAGAACCGGTATCCGTTACCCTTGATCTCTGGGCTCTTTGATAATTTACATGGAGGCAGAATCTTCACTAAACATGACCTGTGTGGAGCCTACAACCTGATTGATATCCATGAAGGCGTCAAATGGAAGACCACCTTCAACACCAGTGACGGATATTTCAAGTATTTGGTAATTCCTTTTGGCTTCTGCAATGCTCCAGCTATCTTCCAGGACTTTGTCAATGAAGTCTACCAAAACCTCCTGTATGTTTGTGTCGTATAATCTAGACAACATCTTGATCTTTTTGCCTGATCCCGAGTTTCATCATAACCATGTGCGCCTTGTTCTAAGACACTTATGAGCCAACCACTTATACGTAAAACTGGAGAAAGATTTTTCAACAGACCAGTCTACCATTCCTGGAGAACATCTTCTCTGATAGAAATCTGCAAATAGATCCTGCCAAATTGTCTGCTGTTCTTCAATGACTGCGACATGTAGGACTTCTGGCATTCCAGCACTTCCTGAGGTTTGAATTAGAAGAGTTGCATCATCTTCTAGAAGGTGCTTGTCATCAGGTGAATATCTTCACTGACCATAAGAATTTCCTCAACTTCAATACTACACAAATATTAAATCCTAAGCAAGCTAGATAGTCACTTTTCTTCTCGCGATTTAATTTTCTTCTTAATTTTAGGCCTGCAGAGAAAAATGTGAAGGCCAATGCTCTTACCTGTTCCTAGGTCTCATTTCCACACCCCAGCATGTCATTCCTCTGGAATGCTTACTTGCTGCAACTCCCATCAACCTTCAATGGATTCCTCTGGGGAAAACCTTTGGACATCCTGTTTTAAGGATAAAAATTCTTAAAGGGGTTGTCTCACTACAGGGATTGCTTTTTATGTTAAAGATCTTGCAAAAACAAGTTACTTTGCAATATATGTCCATTAACAGTGTCCTACCTATTCTGAGATATCCCCTCTTGTATGGGCTGCATCAGCTCCTCAGGTCGCTATAGCTACAGACCTGTTTGATCTCTCCTGATAGGCTGTCAGCACTGGTCACTATAGCTACAGACCTGGCTTCTACTACAGCCTAGTGGAAGCCAGTAAACATGCCGCTGAATTCAAAGTGAAACCAAGAAAACAGGACTGAGGTAAGAGGAATCGATGTATTTAGACAACCCCTTTAAATAGGGTCACTAGTCCAAGCTAGCTGGCCACCTGGGAATTTGAAAATCTTTGTTTTTGATTTTTATTGGTGGCCTATTGGTGGCCTAATCTTGTCCAAGATGTCAAAGATTCCGTTTTCTCTTGTTCCTTTTGTTCCCGCAATAAATCATCTCATCTCAAACCCTCCAGACTGCTTCTTCCCTTGCCTATGCATGAGAAATCATGAATTTATGTTGCTATTATAATCATATTGGTGGTCACAGTTTGTTTTTCCAAGATGTTCCATTTCATGCCATTTCCCAGTCTACTTACTGCTCCACAAATGGCCTCCCATTTCTTCCAGCAAATATTTTGTCTGCATTGACTTCTTCTGCATATCGTATCTGATCAAGAGGTTCAATTCGTCTCTAAATTATGGTGTGCACTGTTCCTGACTACAAGTCAAATTGGACTTCTCTTCTGCTTACCACCCTCAATCCAACGGTCAAGTAGAAAGAGTAAATCAAGTACTTGGGAACTTCGTCATTTTGTTTAGTCTCAACTGAATTCTGAATTCTCGTACAACAATCTTGATTCTGATTCTGCTGGAGCTTCTCCCTGCTTTGTTATTTATGGGCAACGTTGCCACCCTTCTCTACTCCGGCAGATAGGAGGCAGATAGAAAGTGAAGACCTCCTCTTTTCTTCCAGAGATAACTTATGGTTATCTGCAAAATATGTCTGCCTCAAAATTCATGCATATTCGCATGTCCATGCGTATCCCAAACTCCTTCCATTTTTCTCTACTCAAGCTTCTAGTCTTCAACCACTTCTCCCAAGGAACTACAACATCTAAAGCGGACTTTAATGACATCTATGAGGTTCAGGATATTCTTGCGGAGAATCGTTGGAAAGGGAGGACCTATTTTTTTTTTAACATAAAAGTTTATTGAAATTTTCCAGTTATATATAACAAACATATAATTGCATGCGTTAGTATATTCAGAAGTAGTAAAATGACACTTATTGTTTAAGTTTTAAGAAATTCTGATAATCAAAGCTTTAATAAGCTAACAAAGATTAACAATAAAATGTTAACAATAGAACTTGCCACAGTCATGACCTGTGAAGAAGAAGGTAGAAGCAACAGGCGTACAGAATACCTTTACCAATATACTCATTGAGTAAGAGGAGAAATCTTCGGAATGCCATGCTGAATAAGAGGGCAGAACATTGTAATTAACAAGGAGTCTATGTTTAACATTAAATTAGCTTGAAAAATTTTGAGTCTATCCATAATTTCCAATTGTCTCTAACTTTGGGCACTTTGTGTGGAGGAATGGCTAGTGAGGTCTCGCATTGAAATTGGTAGTTAATTCTATGGAGAATTTCGTTCATGAGCATGGGAGAGGACCTATTATCTGGTAGAATGGAAGGGGGCCCAAAGAAAGGTCAGGGGAGCCTATGGAAAACATCAATGCTCCCGATCTCATCTGCAGATTGCACCATCAACATATGCAGAAATAGAAGAGGCTTAAAACTGAGGGAGTACCGTCAAGATGCCTGCCACGGTCCCTGCTTTGGACAGTGGGCGTGCTCGTATCTTTGTCTCTCAGTCCACTCGTTACTTATTTCTCCCCACTCCTGCTCCACTGCCACTAACTGACTTTTATGCTATCCGGATTTCAACCTAGGTTTGTAACCACAACTATTTTCTGCTTGCCGCCTGCTTTGACTTTACAGCGAGTACCTGACCACATTTTGCATGTCGCCTCCCCTGACCAATTGCATGCACCTTCGCTGTCATTGCGAGTTGCCACATCAGGGGTAGCAACCTGGGAGTCCTCTGCAGTGAAGTTCATCCCGCTTTGCGGTGCACTCTGGAAAATTCTGAGTGGCTCCTTAGACTCCGATTCCCGGCATGGTTCATTAAGTCATTTCTTGCGGTGACCAAGAGGATCCACTTCCATCACCTGTGACAGCCACCAACAATTCTGGAAATGTAAGAAGAGAACTCTGCATCAGCCAGGTCAGATACCAGTTAGGTACCCTTTCTGGTTGTCTAGAACGTAGACTAGTGGTTCCCAAACTCCAGTCCTCATGCCCCACCAACAGGTCCTGTTTTCAGGATATCCCACAGAATGCACTGACAATAATTAAGTCACCTGTGCAGCATAATAAAATCACTTGTGTACTGCTAAGGAAAACCAGAAAACATGACCTGTTGGTGGGGCGTGAAGACTGGAGTTTGGGAACCCATGATGTAGACCATCTAGATATAAATGGTTATGAATGGCTTGATGTGACACTTGATTGCCTCTCACCTACCTTAAACATGCCTGGAGTTGTGTGGCATTCATCATATTCTTCCACAGGGCATTGTTTACAATGAAGTGGTCATTAGTGAGTGATGTAGCCAAAGGAAGTACATTTCTTTGTCTTTCTGTGACTATTCCAGTCTCTCTGTATCTTTGTTGCAACCTGCTAATGACATCCTGAGCTCAGTGGCCACTTTCACATGAGAGCATCCTGCTTGAAGGCTTACAATGGCGAGGTACTGTTGATCAATTGTAAGGTGTTGTCTTGGTCTCTTGATGTCAAAAAGTGACACGTGTGATGAGGAGGAATGTTTAAATCCCAATTCTAATCAATCCCCTAAATTTATTGGGCGATTCAGGGATTGAACATTTGTCATGAATTTTGCCATTAAGCTCCTTGTTAAAGATCAGCAAGTTGTGCCATCTGTTCTATCAGTCCACAGGATGGAATCATTCCTATTATCGTGCTGCCGATAGGGAAGTAAGGAAAATTGTTTTGATTGGTAACCTTTCTGTTCTTTCAATTGCGTTTTTGATTTGTCTTTATTTTTCTCAAACATCTGTTGGTCAAAAAGACTGTGTGACAACACTTGTTGGTCTATTAAGACATAATTTGGCTTCACCTTTAGCACTCATTGATGTTGCTCAAATGGTGTCCAGTTTAGTTTAACTGAACTTTGGAATGTTCCATACCCAAATATTTTCTCTAACCATATTTCTATTCGTAAGCTTAGATAGATAGCCACTATCCTGTTGCATCATCTAACTCAGGGGTCCCCAACCGCCGGTCCGCGGACTGGCACCGAGCCTTAGCGTATCCCCTGCTGGTACGTGGCCCCGGGCTAACATGATGCCGGCCGCCCGGTGACTTTAGTCCGGGCGGTCGGCATTCGGTCTGCGCGGCCGCTGCGCTCAGCGTGCGGCTGCATCGTTAAAGGGAAAGCAGGAGCGATTCATGACCGCCCCTGCTTTCCCACTCGCTGTAGATGTGGCGCTCACTGAGCTCCGCATCTGCAGCGATGAGCGGCGCAGGGAGTGTGATGCACAGTGACGTCACACCCCCCGCGCCGCTCGCTGCTGTCGGCTGCCGGGGAGGAGGAGCTCGGCCGAGGATCCGGGAAAGGTGAGTGACTGCTACTACGTCTTCTTTTTTTTTTTTTTTTAATTGTCCTGGCTGCCTACTGGGGGCAGCTATCTATCATTACTGGGGGCAGCTATCTATCATTACTGGGGCAGCTATCTATCATTACTGGGGGCAGCTATCCTATCATTACTGGGGGCAGCTATCTATCATTACTGGGGGCAGCTATCTATCATTACTGGGGGCAGCTATCAATCATTACTGGGGCAGCTATCCTATCATTACTGGGGGCAGCTATCAATCATTACTGGGGGCAGCTATCCTATCATTACTGGGGGCAGCTATCTATCATTACTGGGGGCAGCTATCCTATCATTACTGGGGGCAGCTATCCTATCATTACTGGGGGCAGCTATCAATCATTACTGGGGGCAGCTATCATTACTGGGGGCAGCTATCCTATCATTACTGGGGGCAGCTATCCTATCATTACTGGGGGCAGCTATCAATCATTACTGGGGGCAGCTATCTATCATTACTGGGGGCAGCTATCCTATCATTACTGGGGGCAGCTATCATTACTGGGGGCAGCTATCTATCATTACTGGGGGCAGCTATCATTACTGGGGGCAGCTATCTATCATTACTGGGGGCAGCTATCCTATCATTACTGGGGGGCAGCTATCCTATCATTACTGGGGGCAGCTATCTATCATTACTGGGGGCAGCTATCCTATCATTACTGGGGGCAGCTATCTATCATTACTGGGGGCAGCTATCAATCATTACTGGGGGCAGCTATCAATCATTACTGGGGGAACCTATCATTACTGGGGGCAGCTATCTATCATTACTGGGGGCAGCTATCCTATCATTACTGGGAGCAGCTATCTATCATTACTGGGGGCAGCTATCTATCATTACTGGGGGCAGCTATCAATCATTACTGGGGGCAGCTATCTATCATTACTGGGGCAGCTATCTATCATTACTGGGGGCAGCTATCAATCATTACTGGGGGCAGCTATCATTACTGGGGGCAGCTATCAATCATTACTGGGGGCAGCTATCTATCATTACTGGGGGCAGCTATCCTATCATTACTGGGAGCAGCTATCCTATCATTACTGGGAGCAGCTATCCTATCATTACTGGGTGCAGCTATCCTATCATTACTGTGGGCAGCTATCTATCATTACTGGGGGCAGCTATCTATCATTACTGGGGACAGCTATCCTATCACTACTGGGGGCAGCTATCTGTCATTACTGGGGGCAGCTATCCTATCATTACTGGGGGCAGCTATCCTATCATTACTGGGGGCAGCTATCATTACTGGGGGCAGCTATCTATCATTACTGGGGGCAGCTATCAATCATTACTGGGGCAGCTATCAATCACTACTGGGGCACTTTATCAATCATTACTGGGGGCAGATATCTATCATTACTGGGGGCAGCTATCCTATCATTACTGGGGGCAGCTATCTATCACTTACTGGGCGCAGTCTATCAATCAATACTGGGGTCAGCTATCAATCATTACTGGGGGAACTATCACTACTGGGGCAGCTATCAATCATTACTGGGAGCAGCTATCCTATCATTACTGGGGGCAGCTATCTATCATTACTGGGGGCAGCTATCCTATCATTACTGGGGACAGCTATCAATCATTACTGGGGGCAGCTACCTATCATTACTGGGGGCAGCTATCTATCATTACTGGGGGCAGCTATCAATCATTACTGGGGGCAGCTATCATTACTGGGGGCAGCTATCAATCATTACTGGGGGCAGCTATCAATCATTACTGGGGGCAGCTATCCTATCATTACTGGGGGCAGCTATCTGTCATTACTGGTGGCAGCTATCCTATCATTACTGGGGGCAGCTATCCTATCATTACTGGGGGCAGCTATCTATCATTACTGGGGGCAGCTATCCTATCATTACTGGGGGCAGCTATCCTATCATTACTGGGGGCAGCTATCTATCATTACTGGGGGCAGCTATCCTATCACTACTGGGGGCAGCTATCTATCATTACTGGGGCAGCTATCCTATCATTACTGGGGGCAGCTATCATTACTGGGGGCAGCTATCTATCATTACTGGGGCAGCTATCCTATCATTACTGGGGGCAGCTATCTATCATTACTGGGGGCAGCTATCTAGCATTACTGGGGCAGCTATCAATCATTACTGGTGACAGCTATCAATCATTACTGGGGGCAGCTATCTATCATTACTGGGGGCAGCTATCACTACTGGGGCAGCTATCTATCACTACTGGGGGCAGCTATCACTACTGGGGGCAGCTATCTATCACTCTCACTACTGGGGGCAGCTATGTATCACTCTCACTACTGGGGGCAGCTATCTATGTATCACTACTGGGGCAGCTATGTATCACTATCACTACTGGGGGCAGCTATGTGTCATTATCACTACAGGGGCAGCTATGTATCACTATCACTACTGGAGCAGCTATGTTTCATTATCACTACTGGGGGCAGCTATGTATCACTATCACTACAGGGGCAGCTATGTATCACTATCACTACTGGGGCAGCTATGTATCACTACTGGGGCAGCTATGTGTCATTATCACTACTGGGGCAGCTATGTATCACTATCACTACTGGGGGGCAGCTATGTGTCATTATCACTACAGGGGCAGCTATGTATCACTATCACTACTGGAGCAGCTATGTATCATTATCACTACTGGAGCAGCTATGTATCATTATCACTACTGGGGCAGCTATGTTTCATTATCACTACTGGGGGCAGCTATGTTTCATTATCACTACTGGGGGCAGCTATGTATCACTATCACTACTGGGTGGCTATATTTATTTATTATTACAGGGGGAATATATCTCTATAATGACAGAGCTGATTACATATGTATATTATATACATGTATAATGCTGACCCACAGAGCTGACCAATATTACTGTAGACTGATTATCAGCTCTGTGGGTCAGCATTATTAATATAATAGTACCCACAGAGCTGACAATCAGTCTCCAGTTATAAAATACTGGTTACCCCATACGATACCCCTAAATGACACAGTATACATTTTATTGGGGTTTTTTGTGTGTGTGATTCTAAACATCCAACCCCCACCATAACCCCGCCCCTAATAACCATGCCCCCAATAACTCCACCACCCCACTGGGCCGTGGAAAAATTGTCGTGCATCAAACCGGTCCCTGGTAGAAAAAAGGTTGGGGACCGCTGATCTAACTGTTGAGCATTTTAGGCACATCACATATATCATTCCAACCTAGTCGGCTAATGTACACAAGGGGCGGCATGTATGAAAGGGGCTGCGCCTGATATCTGGCGTCTTTCCAGCCCAATATCAGGCGCAGCCCCATTCGCTACGTTTAAAGGTCCCGCACGCCATTATCAGGCACATTACATAGCACTTTGCAATGCACCCAATCTTGCTGGCTTAGCTAGACAACCAAGCCAACATCAGTCATATAACAATTGTGACTATTCTGTGTAACATTTACAAGGCTTACGGAATTTAATTTTAACTCTCTTAACTCTTCCCTTATTGGACCGATCTTAATAAAATTAGATTTTAAAACTCTATGCACCATACTGTTAAGGTATGTTCACATGACATTTTGGATCCATTTTTGGATCCGTTTTTCACCAGAAGAAAAACACATCCAAAAACGCAGCTGCATATGCAGTTTTTTGGGATACGTTTTGCATGCATTTTTGGATGCATTTTTCGGATGTTTTTTAATATATATTTACACAGTATACACTAGATAAAATGCAGGCAAAGAATTTGAGACTATTCACAAATGATTACATCCACAGAGGTTGCAGTTTGAAAAGGTAGACTCTTTAGTGTAATATAATAAATCGTCCCCTAGAGGTCTCATTTGGTCTAGAAGAACTGTTTGAACTTTAGTAACCCAATTACCTACATTTTCACTTAGAACGGAAAGTGGTTAGGTACTAGTGTAAGAGAAAGCCCAATAGGGGGAGCTAACAGCATTTTACATGTGTTCCATCTTAAAGTGGTTAAGTAGTAGTAAGAGGAAACCAAATAGGGGGAGTAAACAGCATTTTACATGTGTTTTAAAAGTGGTCAGGTAGTAGTGTAAGAGGAAGCCCAATAGGGGAAGCTAACAGCATTTTACATGTGTTTAATCTTATAAATCACTTTATATATATATATATATATATATATATATATATATATATATATATATATATATATATATATATATTTAATGATATTAAAAAGCATTTTTTTAGTATAGATTGGGTGTTTATAGAAATTATAGAAGTTTTTAATAATAAATGTATTAATGTTTTAGAGTTTATTATAGAATGTTGAGTGGTTTTAGTATTATACTAAAGTATGGCTTTTTCACCACTAGGTGAACTGTTTTTGGAATAATATCATTACTATCATGCTATACTAGTGAGGTTAATCCTTTAAGCCAAACATTTTTTTAGTTTTTGCCTTCTTGCGTTTCAACAGTCGTAACTTTTTTATTTCTTCAATGACGCAGTTGTACGAGGCTTATTTTTATTCGGAACCAGTTATACTTTTTGGGGGAATAGTTTAAGTTCACTTATAAATTATTTCAAAATTCTTTTTAAATGAAAAAAAAAATATATATTTTTTATTTTATTTTATTTTTTTACACCATTCATTTCACACTTAATATAGTAACTTGTTAGATTAATTCTACAGGTTATTACAGTCATGTGTATACTTAATATGTGAAGGTGTAATGTGTGCACAATTATTTTTTATTATTTATTTTTATTTTATTATTTATTTTATTTATTTTTTCTACACTTTTTATGTTTTTTACTTTTTTTAAATCCCACGAAGGGATAACTGTTTTATGTATTTTTTTAACACTTAGTAATGTATTAGCATATTCATATATGCTAATACATTGTAATCTGTGTCAATTTGACACAAGCAGCGATCAGGGCAGCACACAGTCTGCCCTGATTGTTGGCTTCTTACACGGACAGCAATGGGGCCACTCTAGGTCCCCAGGGCTGACTGTGCAGCCATTCTCCGGGCTCTATTGGGTCCCGATCACCCGACAGTGCAGAGGATAGCCCTTTGATTATGCTGTGGTCACGAACCATGACAATCATAGGGTTAAGCACTGGTGAGCAGACTCCGATGTCTGCAGCGACGTCAAATTACTGACTGGACGTTAAGCTGCAATGGGAGCATCATGTCACTTGACAATAAGTTTAACTCCTTAAGCCGAATGCCTGAAAAGTACTTAAATGGGTTTTCTCGAAGTTCATAGTTCATAAGGAGGGGCCCAAAAATCTAAGCATGTCTTTCCTTGGTTACCATAAGCAAATTGCCAAGGTGATGGTGAAGGTTTGGGAGAGGGAGAAGGAGAGAGGGAGAGACAGAGAGCGAGAGACAGATCAGTGGTAGGTGAGATGTATGCATGCGGGGTTGGTCACTGACAGAAATCAGTAGTAGGTGAGATGTATGCGTGCGGGGTTCGTCACTGACAGCAATTAGTGGTAGGTGAGACGTATGCGTGCGGGGTTCGTCACCGACAGCAATCAATGGTAGGTAAGACATATGCGTGTGGGGTTGGTCACTGATAGTAATCAGTGGTAGGTGAGACATATGCGTGCGGGGTTGGTCACTAACAGCAATCAGTGGTAGGTGAGACATATGCGTGCGGGGCTCGTCACTGACAGCAATTAGTGGTAGGTGAGACGTACAGTATGCGTACGGGGTTGGTCACTGACAGAGATCGGAGGTCCTGCAGCAGAGAGAGACACCATGTTCAGTCCCATGTAAACAGAAACAGATAAAGCGTATAGTTTTGTTCTGCAGATCTGTAGAGGTCAGAGGTGTAATAATCTGCAGGATATATCACTGTGTGTGAGAGACAGAGAAAAAAAATCAACCATCTTTCCAAGAGTCCTTAATGTCAAATGCCCGCTGTAATTACAAAGTATGCAGAGAGAGAGAGCGAGAAATGTAGATATACACTATCGAGTTACACTTAGCTTTTCAATTCCAATAACAGCTGAGAACCTTTCCCTTCCCCCGGCTCACACAGAATGAATTTTCACATACACACTTGGGGGCGTGTCTGCAGAGAGAGAAGATACTCCCTGCTGGGAGGAGAAACACGGCCCTCCATTTCAGAAGCTCTGCTTAGCAAACAGTATAAACGGCTGCAAAATAATGAACCGAGAATACCCCTTTAATGACCATCACATTTTTTTTTTATTTTTGCTTCCTTGCATTTCAACAATCATAACTTTTTTTGTTTTTTCAATGAAGCAATGGGGCCTTGTTTTATTCGGGACAAGTTGTAGTTTTTGGGGGAACAGTTTAAGTTCACTTATAAATTATTGCAGATTTTTTTTTTGTTTGTTTTTTTACATTTTTTTTTTACACCATTCACATTTCACACTTAATAACTTGTTAGATTAATTCTATAGGATATCACGCTTGCAGTGTTGATTCCTAATATGTGTAGGAGTTTTTTTGTGTGTGTAATGCATGCACAATTATTTTTTATTAATTATTTTTTATTTTATTATTTATTTCATTTAATTTTTTCTATACTTTTTTTTTATCACCCGACAGAGCAGGAGAGAGCCCTCCGATTACGCTGCAGTGATGAACCGCGGCAATCAAAGGGTTAAGCGCCGGGAAGCATTTGCTCCACCGCGCTTGCATAGGCTACGATAGGAACAGACGAACGATCTGCACCACCCACCATCAAAAGACGGTGGACGGTCGTTAAGGGTTTAAACACTTGAACCTCTTAAACAACCCTAACCTATCCCTAAAGTTATGGATGATTTGTTGCCATTTTTCAACAGAAATCAATGAAGGCTAACCTGAAAACTTCACCAAGTCAACCTGACCCTGACTCTAACTCCAACCCTAGCTATAACTCTAACTGATGCCCTAACCTCAAGCTGATCCCTAGCCCTAACATTATCCCTAACCTTAGCCATGACCTAATGGTATTTTAACCCTAACCATAAACCAGCCCTAAGTAAAACCATAACACTATCTCTAAAATTAGCCATAATTTTAAAACTAACCTTAATCCTAAATCTAGCCCTAATCCAAGCCATACCTAAGGCCTAACCCTAGCTTTTACCCTAATCCGAGCCTGTGCTATAACCCTAATCTAAACTCCATCCCTCACACTAACCCTTAAACTGACCATAACCCTAATCCAACTGCCTACCCCAAACCTAGTCGTAACTTATGCCCTAGCCCTAACTGCAATGCTAACTCAAACACAAACTCTGAATCTTACTCTCATTCAAACCCCAATCCTGGCATGAGCCTTAACCCTAACCAAAATTTTAAATATAATTGTAACCATATTCCTATCAGTAACCCTAGCCCTAACCCTATCGCATGCCGTAACCCTAGTCCAAACCCTAGCACTAACCAAGCTCTAATCCCAACTATAGCCCTAACCCTAAACCAAGCCTTAACCATAACCCTTACCCTTACTCCTCTAATGCTGACTTCAACCCTAACACCATCTGAAACCCGAATACTAACTTTAACCCATAGCCTTTCCTCTAACCTTTACCCTAACTCTGACCCTAACTGTAGTCCTAACCATAACCTTAACTCCAGCTCTAACCCTATCACTAACTAAAACCATAACCCTAGGGCGTGCGGGGTTTGTCACTGACAGCAAGCAGAGGTAAGGGCGCCATATGTGTGCGCGGTTTGTCACTGACAGCAAGAAAAGGTAGGTGTGACATATGCCTGTGGGGTTTGTCACTGTCAGCAAGCAGAGGTAGGTGCGACGTATGCATGCGGGGTTTGTCACTGACAGCAATCAGAGGTCCTAAAGCAGAGAGAGAGAGATCATGTGCAGTCCCTTGTAAACACAAACAGATAAAGCATATAGTTTTGTTCTGCAGATCTGTAGAGGTCAGAGGTGTGTTAATCTGCAGGATATATCACTGTGTGTGAGAGACAGAGAAAAAAAAATCACCCATCTTTCCCAGAGTACTGCATGTCAAATGCCCATTGTAATTGCAAAGTATGTAGAGAGAGTGAGAAATGTAGATATACAATATCGAGTTACACTTAGCTTTTCACTTCCAACGACAGCTTAGAACCTTTCCCTTCCCCCGGCTCACACAGAATGAATTATCACGTGCACACTTTGGGGCATGTCTGCAGAGAAAGATACGCCCTGCTGGGAGGAGAAACATGCCCCTCCATTTCACAAGCTCTGCTTAGCAACCAGTATCAACAGCTGCCAAATGATGAAACGAGAATACCCCTTTAATGTGCTTCATTTTGAGCTACTCCTTGGTTGCCTTGCCTGTATGTTTTGGGCATTGTCTTGCTGGAAGACTCATCCATGACCCATTTTTAATGTCCTGGCGGAGGGAAGTTAATTTAAACTTTATTTTCTTTTAATATTTTATTTGTAAAATTTAAAAAGGGGGATAATATACATTTTTAAAAGGACACTATCATTATGTTTTTTTACATATTGACAAGTAATATGTGACCACTATATGTATTTTCTTTTAATTGGGTCGTTAATATTTCTCTATAACTTTTTTAAGTTTCACCACATACATTGATTTCTGTTTTGTCACTCTGACTTCCCTCTGTGAGCTCTGATATCATGACAGTGAGAATTGCTTGACGGTTCTCTTCCAGACCCACTCACCTAGAGGTGTAGATGTTATCAGGAGAACTTGATAAGTGAGAAGCAAGCTGTAATACTTACACCTTCTTTGCAGTGTGGGGTATAATCAAAAGGAAGATGAGAAACACCATACCCAATAGAGTAGCCAAGCTGAATGGAGCTATCAATGCTTTTTATAACACCTGAGCAGTGCCACAACCTGATCACATACAGCATAATGTGTACATGACCGCTGTGGCCTGTAATTGGCTGCAGCTGTCACGTGAATGAAGTCCGTTCACTGCTTCAGCGAGGATGAATGTATCGGTAGCCAGGATTGAACGGGAGCATCCAAGATGTAAGTATGAGTCTCAGCGGCCATTTTTATTAATACCCCGACGGGCCGATGAGCAACGTTAGAACCAGAAACACCGTTTAAATAGGAACTGTAAACATTTTTCTGTATGGACCTAAAGAGGTGCCACATGCATGAAGCATATTGCTCATTGTAATATATGTATACCTTTTTTATTTCTTACTTCTTTCTCTAAAAACAGTCATCTATTGGAAGTCCACAGCTGATAAACTCAAGGTTTTGTGTCTTAAACAGATCCCGCAAAAAGGGCCCTTTACAAAGTACGGCTAATAATATTTCCTTTTTATGGAGTGGGAGCAGCAGAAAGATTCTGGGCAACAGCAAATTCGATACATGCTTTTAAAATTGTGATCACAGCACAATCAATAGAGGGGAGGACAATATACATTTTTAAAAATGTCAAGTATTTAAAGGGGTTCACACGAATTTTTCCCAAAACTTTTTTTCATTCAAAAAACGTACCGGAAAAGCGCGTAAAAGTATCCAAAACGACCCCCAAAGTGTGGTTTGTTTTTCGCCGTTTTTCGTGCAGCAAAATGGGACCCCAAGGGGGTCTGATCCGTTTTAAAACAACGAAAGCCATTAAACCAGCTCTAGATTCAATACGTGTTTTTCATTATTTTTAAAAGTAAAAGCACATGAAAAATTGTTTTAATACATTATAGGGGACTGTTTTTCAGTTTGTAAAATGTATCCGAAAAAGTATTTAAAAATGCCGTGTGAACATCCCCTTACCCTTGCTGTGTTTACTACACCAGCTAAATACCTCTTTTTTTTCTCTCTTCTACTGCTTTGAAAAGTACACAGAGAATTCAGGAGACATATAAACATTCTTACATGTGGCAATGTAATGACCTGGGATACTAACTTCTGCCTCGGTAAACTGAATGCAACAATGTTTAATAGAGAAGAATATCCTCGGAAAGAAATTTTTTAAACTTAGGGGTTTCCTTTTACATGGCATAATTTTTGTTGCAACCCCAAGTGTCGGGCTTACATTATACCACTTGTTTTGCATCAATATGGCACTTACATGATAGCCAATGGCCCCAATCTAATACCCCATAATTTAAAGGTTGAACCTACAGTTTTTTTTATGGTTTCCTACAAGACTAAAAAGAAGTTACCATTAAGGGACCATTCACTGTTTGTGGAATCTACATTAAACATAATGCATTACAACTGTTCAATAAAAAAAATTTATACTGTATATTGAAATAAATATCAGCCATGAACCTTCCCTGCTATAAGATTAATAAACGTGTTAACTGACAACTGTTTTTCTGTACACATTATTACAATATTATGTTTTCCTACTTGTGTTGCCAGGTTCTCTAATTGCTCCTAGGGTATTTTTCTTTTCTCTAGGGATCTAGGCACTAGCAGCCCTGGCCTAAACCTCATGAATAACCAGCTATTTTGAACATATCACATATGTACCTCCTAGCTACTTAAAAGGGGCTTTTATGAAACTAGAAAATCATGGCTGCACCACTCTCCTTTCTTTTTGCTAAGTCAGATATTGCAGCAAACCGAAATGTAGATATGTATGTATATGTGTGTATATAGATTTTATATATATATATATCATATATATATGTTATATGAATATAATATATATATATATTATATATATTATATATAATTCTACAGATAAACTGGACCAGTAACACACTGTGTATAAGGCTATACTTGGAACTTCATTGTAAGTGAACGGTTTAAGTAATGCACGCGTGCCCAGCTCTATGTTCCTTGTGGCAGTTGCAGACTCAGGACACCATGTAAAAGTCCAAGATGTGAATATTCTTTAAAGAGATTGCCTTTGTCTAAATAAGAAGAATAATTTAGTATTATTAATATTCTTCATTTGTTACATATTGAGCATTTGTTGTAAAGCAAGATTTTGTGAAAATCTTACGACATCATACAGAATAAGTCCGACTAACTTCTGAATGATGTCTCTTGTTCTGCATAAATCTGAATTACTGATAATTGTAACAGACATTATTCCTGGTTAAAAATTTGATTTATTTGCAAATCCAAAATTCAGGCCAATGATTATTTAATATTAGATGAGTATAAACTGTAAATCAGTAACTGTCTGTCACTAGGACTATTATATCAAAACTGAAAAAAACAGGAGTAAAGGGGCATTTCAAGTTATTACATTTTTCATTTTGAGTTTTCAATCACAATAATTTATAAGCACAATTTAATGTGAATTTTCTGTATATAAATCTCATAGAAGAAGTTTCAATTAAAGCTATGTTAGAGGTTAAGTAAATGTTTTTTAATTATACACTCTGAATAGATTATGTTAATTTAAGATAAGTTGATAATAATGACTAATTAGAGCATTAATAAGATATGCATTTAGTTAAAACTATATATGATTTATAATATGTTGGGCTAGGTTCTGCACATTTTTTGCTGCATTTTGTTGGTGTTTCTAACTGCATTTTTTCAGTTTTTAAAAAAAAAGATATTATGTTTAAGTCTACAGCAAACTATTGAAAACTCTGCATGCACAACATTTAGTTTTGGCCATTTTTGAAACATTTTCTGAGTTTGTGTCTATTTTTAAAAAAAGAAGTAGGTTCTGAGTAGGTCATCTATTCTGGCATTTTCCCATTGGCTTTTCTTGTTATTAATGTGAGAAAATAAAAAAACAAAAACACTATGTAAACATGTCTTAACCCCATACTGACAATGGAAGCTTGGGTACGTCCTATTGTTGGTAAGGAGCTATCTAGTGGGCTCAGACAGTGATTATTACAGCTGACACCTGCCTCTGACAGCAGGGATCGGATCCACATCTGATCCCTGCTTTGTAAGTCTTTAGACACTGCGACTGCGCACCATTCCTTCCTCCGACCAGCCCGTTGTGACAATTATGGGAAGCTGATCAGTCACTGTAGCAGCTGGAAGCCTGATGAAGGCTTCTATAGCCACCTTGTTAGTGTTTCTATTACTTCCTGCCTCAGGCAAGAAGTAGTAGAACCTCCACCTTGGTTCACCCTTCTACATTATTAATATAATGCAGAAGGGCGTACAAGAAATCAATCCCCTTAGTGATCAAGTACCTTAGGCGATTAAATGTACAAGTAAAAAAATATTTTAAAAGTAAAAAGAATGAATTAATTAAAAATATTAAAACTTCAAATAACCCCCTTTACCATTTTAAGAAAAAAAGTTGCACATAATTGGTATCAACACATCTGTAAAAGTTTGTAAAATATAAATAATTTATCCTGCATGCTGAACACTGCAGGTTCACAACACAGAAGAGTAATTTACCTAGTTAAACTCCTAAAACTTATCCTTTAATAAATACCAAATTTAAAAAACTATTCCTATAGCTTATATCCACCCAAAGGAAGCCTACCCAAAAAACAAACAAAAAAAACAAAAACAACCCCCCCCCAAAAAAATATATAAAAATATTTGGAGCAACCCCCCCGATAAGGGCGACCCCAACAATGTCTCCTATCATCTAAAATAACATCCAGAATGTCCTCGTATGTATTTTCAATTCCTTTTTCTTAGAAATGGTATACTGTTATCATCCAAAACACATATGATTTCAATATTCTGTCCCGATGTATTTTACTATCCTCTATATTACAGTTCCTATGCTCTTACAAATAGTATATTGTTAATCGTCCAAAACACAGATAGTTTCAATGTTCTTTCCCAATGTATTTATTGCCACGCGTTTCACCCCGTGCAATCGCGGGCTCATCAGGGACCACACAGACTGAAACACTATCAATTGTTTGTGATATGCATAGAGCTGCTATATAATCTTTAAAAACAGATTTTTATATATTAGCAAAACATTAGATGCAGTAGGCTTCTTATGAAACCCTTTACACAATAAAAAATCTGTTAGAACATCAACACCTATCAATTCATATATGATGCTGTTTTTAGATAAACAGATATTAACAACTTTACATCTCAGCCATGATATACTCACAAACCCCTGCATGTACTCGCCAATGTCAAATGCTAACATCGGCCGATAATGTTCCTCAAAGCAAGGGTTTCCAGCAGAGAGTTCTTATCCTCCTCCTTTGATGAATAGGAAGAGTAAATTACGCTTCTGTGTTGTAAACTAGTTGTTGCCGAATTATCTATTGGACGGGCCCTAGTCCATACATATTTTTGTGTTGGGGCATTGATATATAGTATATATATGGTATATATATGCTGAACACTGCACCCAGAGAATTGAAATACAAAATTTTCAAAAAGTTGCATGTATCAAAAAATAGTGGCAATAAAAACTACACTTCAGCCCACAAAAAATGAACCCTCACTCAAATCCATAGGAGAAAAAAACAGAAACGGCTACTGATTGCAGAAAATAGCTCAGCGGTGCAAATTTAAGAAAAGAGAATTTTTAAAAACATTTTTTCAAAGGTACTAAAACATAATGAAAACCCTTCAATTTTGGTATCACAGGAAGTGTATCAACCTGCAGAATACAGATATCACATCATTTATAAAGAAGAGGGAACAACATAAAAACAAAACCCGCACAAAAATTTCAACCCACTTAGAATATTTTTTCGGTTTCCCAGTACATTCCATGGTACATTCAATGGCACTATTAAAAAGTACATCTTGTCCTGCAAAAAACAAGCCCTCACATTTCTATGCAGATGGAAAATTAAAAAAGTTATGAAAAAAAAGCCAAAAACTTATAATGGGCTGTCAGAAAGGGATTAAAGCACTGAAAAAATATGAGAGGTTTGTAAATTTCTTTTAATTATTGAGATGATTAAATTCCTCTGGTTCACTCTAATAACAATAAATACAATATAAATGTCCATTTCTACAGTATTCAATCTTACTTTTTATTGTGAATTTCTTATATAGGTCGTGATGTGGTAACTAACTACAGCGGTGTACCTTATGCATTGTTATTTTAAAGGGAGTCTTATGAAATGTATGAAAACTGTATGAAAACTCCCTGGGTCTAAAATTCACTTTGTTGCCCATAGCACCATTCAGAGCGCCCCTTTCATTTCATATAGTGCGCTGGAAAAATGAGAGGGGCGCTCTGATTGGTTGCTATGTGCAACAAAGTGAGTTTTAAACCTAGACAGTTTTCATACATGTGGCCCTTAATGTTTTTCATCACAAAGTTATGATCAGATAGGTGTTAAGGTTTGAAGATAGCATCATTTTCTTATAATACAGTATTAACATTTTCTGAATTCAGAAAACCTCTTTAACCCCTTAACTACCGCCCGCCAACTTTTGATGTCAGGCGGTGCAGGTCGTTCTTCTGCAGCGACATCTTTTGACGTAGTTGCAGACATCGGCGTTTGCGGCTTCCAGCACCTCAGCAGCGCTGAGAACAGGGCTGTGTTACTGTGCCTCTACAAGTGCAGGAAACCTCCGCTCCTCTGTGCTTAACCCTTTGATTGCCGCTGTCATTGACCACAGCAAAATCAAAGGGCTTTCCCCTGCTCTGTTGGGTGATTGGAACAGAGCCCGGGGAATGGCTGCACAGTCAGCCCTGGGGACCTAGAGTAGCCCCAGGGCTGTTTGTGTAAGAAGCCTGTGTGGTGCCCTGATCATTACCTGTGTCAAACTGCCAGAATATGCTAATACATTACTAAGTTTAAAAAAAAAAGTAACAGTTATCCCTTCATGGAATTTAAAAAAAGTAAAAAACATAAAAAGTGTAGAAAGAAAAAATAAAATAAATATAATTATTTAATAAAAAAATAACTGTGCATACATTGCACACAAAAAAAACCCCTACACGTAGTAGGTATCCACACAACTGTAATAACCTATAGAATTAATCTAACAAGTTATTAAGTGTAAAGTGTGAACGGTGTAAAAAAAATTCTGCAATGATTTATAAGTGGACTTAAACTATTACCCCAAAAGTACTACTTTTCCTGAATAAAACGAGGCCTCACACAACTGCGTCATTGAAAAAATAAAAAGTTATGACTGTTGAAACGCAAGGAGGCAAAAACTAAACAAATAGGCTGGTCATTATCTACTTTTCAGGCATTCGGCTTAAGGGGTTAAACTTGATTAAAGTAATTCTGAAAAAGATTGTCCATGCCAATTGCTTCAGCCACCGATTGGCTGCAATGGTCACATGCCATTGTCTAATTTCACTGCTCAGAGCCAATCACTTCTGAATGGTGATATCAGGCAATAGCACCTGATTGCTGCAGCAAACCAATCCCTGTAGAAGTTGTGAGCTGACCGCAGCAGCCATATGTAGTTTATGGAGACACCAATGGTTTCAACACTGGAACAGCAAGATGACTGTGCTTTATTGTATTAGAGCAGCACCAGCTTATACAAAATATTAACAAAAAAGAACCAAAGAGCCCCTTCAATTTAAATTAATTCCTACAGTAGCTAAAAATCAATGAGACTAAGGTGACCAGAAATTTTCGTAGTGAAAGAAAGATGTGCATCGCCACCCAAAATTTGCATAGGTCACTCCATTTTTATACCAAGCCATATCCTTTCACAAAAGGAACACCCACTACTCCCAACTGTGTAACAACTCTGGAAGAAATCTAATTAAGGGATGTGGCGTCACCAAGCTTTCCTGGTCGTGGATAGCCTATTCAGCATCCATGAAAGCTGGGAGATGCTGCCAAACTGTGCCTGAACTTAAGCCATTACACTACAATATTTCCACCATACAGTGACCATTTAGTGGTAGCTACCGATGTACACAGACTCTATACTACCACCATACAGTGACCATATAGTGCAGACTGAATATTACCACCATATAGTGAACGTATAGTGGTAGTTACCAGTGGACAGAGGCTCTGCAGAACTATATTCGCCCTCGACCACAGTGACCAAATAGTGTAGTTACCAGTGTACATAGGCTCTGCCGAACACATAACTGATTACAGGTGCATTACATTTAAGGACTCACAGGTAATGTTTTTTTCTGATTGGAGTTGTTCCCTTTTCTTATTCTTCTCCATCCGGCCCAGACCATCATGACATCATGACGACTCTTTCCTGCAGAATTTACCACACAAATATTTTAGAATCCCCGTTTTTCCAACACCTATATACCTACTTACCTACTGGGGGTTTTATATACCTATCTACTTACTAATTTTTAACAAAATTATTTTTTGATGGCAGGAGCCTTGAAATGCTGGAGCCAGGCAATACAGGTCATAATTAGAGATGGGCGAATCGATTCTAACGAAGTGGAATTCGTTTATAATTTCAAAAACTTCGGTTCTGAATGAAATTCGAACTTTGTGGTACATTCGGGTGAAACGAAGTGTGCTTTTGAGATTGATAAAATGGCTTCGAGCACATGGCGCTATCATGGGGCAAAGGAAGAAAAAAACACTCTGGGGAGGGAATAATGGCATAGCAGCATGAACATGTGCAGAGAATGAAGCCAATCAAACCTGCGGGATTCTGTGACGTCCACCGCACTAAATAAGAACCGAAGCGCAGCCGCTGGGAGCTCACACTCCTCTCACTGTACTGACAGGAAGGTGCGCGCGGGTGATAGCGCTTTCTGAAGAACTGATTTTTACACAGCGTTTTTGTGGGGTGTCCTTCACTTGTCTCAGAGACTGTTCACCTGATGTTTCTGATTTCTGATTTTTTGGGGTATATGTATCTGAAATCAGTGTGCGTCTCCCACCTGCAGCTGCATATACATTCAATATCCAAGTGGTGAGTCAAGCCAGTTCCTGTTGTATTTCATTTAAAGAAACAGCTTTTACAATACAATCCACTTCATTTTTGTGCTGCTCAAACTATTGCGCAATTTACATCCAGTGGGTTAATTAAGGCGTTGTTTTTGCAGGTGTGCGACAAAAATAAACCGTCTTTTTCAACAGCCAAATATATATATTTTTTTTGTAGCCTAATTCATCAAGCAAGAGGTTAATTACAATTTTATCTCTTGTTTGTGCGTAAAATACACCATTGTAACACGCTTCCAAAGCTACTAGTTTGGTGGTGCTCAATTCTATTCGCGCAATTTACATCCAGGGGTTAATTAATCTTTGTTTTGCCTGCTGTTGCTGACAAAAATAAACCGTCTTTTTCAACGCCAAATATATATTCTTTTTTTTTGGTAGTCGCTAATTCACAAAGCAAAAGGTTAATTACAAATGTTTTATCTCTTGTTGTGTGGCGTAAAATACGCCATTGTACACGCTACAAAGCTACTAGTTTGTGGTGGCTACAATTTCTATTGCGCAATTAACATCCAGGGTTTAATTAAAGAAGCGATGTTTTGCTGATGGCGACAAAAATAAACCCGTCTTTTTCAACGCCAAATATATATAATTATTTTTGGTAGCCTAATTCAAAAGCAAAGGTTAATTTACATTTTATCGTCTTGTGTGTGGGCGTAGAAAATACGCCATTGTAACGAACAGCTACAAAGAAACTAGTTTGTGTGGCCGTGCAATTCTACTTGCCGCAATTTACATCCAGGGGTTAATTTAAGCGTTGTTTGCTGTGTGGTCTGACAAAAATAAAACCCGTCTTTTTCAACGCCAAAATATATATATACGTTTTTTTTTGGTAGCTAATTCATCAAGCAAAGGTTAATACAATTTTATCTCTTGTGTGTGGCGTAGAAAATACGTGCCATTGTAACCCGCTACAAAGCTACCTAGTTTTGGTGGCTCAATTCTATTGCGCAATTTACATCCAGCGGGTTAATTAAAGCGTTGTTTTGCTGGTGAGCTGGAACCCAAAATAAACCGTCATTTTAAACGCCGAAATATATATACTTTTTTTTTGTGTAGGCCCTAATTCACAAGCAAATGTAAATTACAATTTTATCCTCTTGTTGTTGTTATGCGTAGAAAATACGCCATTGGTAATACGCTACAAAAGCCTACTAGTTTGTGGTGGCTCAATTCTATTGCCGCAATTTTACATCCAGGGTTTAATTAAGCGTGTTTTGCTGGCTGTAGCTGACAAAATATACCGTCTTTTTCACCGCCAAATATAAATAGATTTTTTTTTAGGTAATCCTAAATTCACAAGCAAAGGTTAATTACAATTTTATCCTCTTTTGTTTGCTAGAAAATACGCCATTGTAATAATGCTACAAAGCTACTAGTTTGTGGTGCTCAATTCTATAGGTTGCGGCAATTTACCATCCAGGGGTAATTAAGCGTTGTTTTGCTGCTGTGCACGACAAATAAACCCGTCTTTTTCAACGCAAATATATAATATTTTTTTTTTGTAGCCTAATTCACAAGCAAAGGTTAATTACATTTTATCTCTTGTTGTGTGGCGTAGAAAAATACGCCATTGTAACACGCTACAAAAGCTACTAGTTTGTTGGTGGCTCATCTATGCGCAATTTACATCCATCGGGTTAACTAACTTGTTTTGCTGGTGTCTGACAAAAGATAAACCGTCATTTTCAACGACCCAAATAATATATTTTTTTTTTGGTTTACATAAGCCCTAATACACAAGCAAAGGTTAATTACAAATATATCTCTTTGTTGTGTTTGCGTAGAAAATACTCCATTGTAATACCTACAAATGCTACTAGTTTGTGGTGGGCTCAATTCTATTGGCCGCAATTTTACATCCAGGGTTAATTAAGCCGTTGTTTTTGCTGCTGTGCTGACAAGAAATACACCGTCTTTTCAACCCCAACATATAAATATTTTTTTTTGTAGCCTAATTCCACAAGCAAAGGTTAATTACAAATTTTATCATTGTTTGTGTGGCGTAGAAAATACGCCATTGGTAACGACCGCTACAAAGCTACTATTTTGTGGTGTCATCAATTCTATTGCGCCAATATACATCCAGCGGGTTAAGTAAGCGATGTTTTGCTGCTGTGCTACCAAAAATACACCGTCTTTTGCAACGCCAAATATATATATTTTTTTTTGAGTAGCCTAATTCACAAAAAATTAAATTTACAATTTTAATCTCTGTTGTGTGCGTAGAAAATACACCATTGTAAACGCTACTCAAACTACTAGTTTGTGGTGGCTCAATTCTATTGCGCAATTTACATCCAGGGGTAAATTAAGCGTTGTTTTGCGCTGTGCCTGACAATAATAAACCGTCTTTATTCAACACCCGAAATATATACATTTTTCCTTGTAGCATAATTCAACAAGCGAAGGTTAATTAAGCTGTATGTGCTTTTACATTTAGCTAAAACACACAGTGCTTGTATAGCTGACACATCCAAGTAAATTTTTCCTGGCCATTTGTGGAGCGCAATTTATAATCCAAGGGTTACCCAAGCTTGTTACTACTGGCTTCATTTGGATTCAAAAACAGGTGTAATTTATCAATAACAGATAAGCTTCATCAAACATTGTCTGTACATTTTAGAACAACACAGTAATGTCAGACAGTATAGGTGGCAGGCTCTGCAACTGCGAGAGGCAGTGGCACAAACATTACTGAAACGGGCCCAGGTCGCAGCACAGCAAGGGACGTCGCAGCATGGTCACTCGTTTAGGGCCACAACTGCCGCTGTCATCTAGCGGCCGTGTGTGTTCAGCAACCAAGGTTCTTGATTGTTGACTAGGAGTATCCGCTCCTCTCCCAGATGACATCTGAACAACCCCAGCCAAGAGTCGGTGAACCTCAGACACAACACCTTTGTTGGCGATGGCCCTGCAGCGGTCAGCGGCCCTCACCTGTCCTCAGCCCTCGCTCGGTCCCAACCAGTTCCCCTCAGCCCCAGGAGATCTACTATGTGGTCTGGGCTCAAGCGCACCCTATATATCGAGGATGGGGAAAAAAAAAACAATTTGAGGAGGGCAGTCAGTCAGCTACTTGGCAGCGAATAAATGGGCCAATATCCCCAGCTTCTTGCATAGGCGGCAAAGTATAGATTGGAGAGTGGCATGGGACGTCATGAGCTGAGAGGTCAGCCACGGCTTACCACGAACCTGGTTATTGGAGGACATAGTGACGCTGAAACACAAATAGATGATTTAATGTGCCGACCGCACTTGGGAGCCAGGAGTGAAGCAAGGCTTCATCATCGTCAGGAGAATAGTCGTCAGCTTGCGCGTCAGGCAGCGGCGCAGCCAGCAAGTGGTTGTGTGTTCCGTGGTCAGCAGGTTGCAGCAGTGTTGAGGTCGGGAGCCAAGCGGCCACGGGGTAGAAAAACCCGCTTCAGCATGTCCAAGACGTAGCGGCACATGGGCTTCACATACGAGGCAGCGGGCGGCAGTAGTCACTCATGCGGAGCGTTGGCGGTAAAATCAGCTACTCGGCGGTGTGTGGCAGTTCTTTGCTAAGACACCGGAGGAGCCGAATATGGGTATATGTAGAATCTGTGGGCAAAAGTGAAGCGTGGCCAGGGAGCAACGTTGGCAACAAACGGCCCTAGCTACAACCATGCAGCGCACCATCCGCGGTGGGCCTGGATATAACGTGCTCAGATGAGGTTGTACCATCCTGCCCGCTGCAGCAGCAGCATCGCGGCCAGGTGGCACGCATGCCAATTTCAGCCAGTTCAAGTCTCCACCACCTCTGTCAAAAAAGGCAGCTGTTTCTCATTGACATCCTCTATCCCGGTCCCAGAGCCTCCTGCTCCTCGGCTACTCATGTGCGCCAGCAGTCCCGTTCAGAGAGGGCGATTGTAAAGAGACAACAGTATGCGTCCAAACCCTCCTAAGGTGCAGGCAGCTTACCGTGCTCCTGTCAAGTTGTTGGTACTGCATGTCCCACCGCCCCCTTTCCAATGGTGGAACTCTTGCACCATTCAGAGACTAAGGCTTGTGCGAGCCGAGATTGGAGATTCAAGCCGTAATCTTCTTTTCCAAAAAGGCAGTACCAGCACTTCATAAATCTTAGAACAGAAAGTGGTCATTCCTTGAGCCTTACTGTTTGTTCCAAGGTACACCGGCAGCGCGGACGACTGGGACTGTAACTACTACGGTCAGGGCCAGTACATTTCCTTCTACGCCCACTGGGTGAATGTGCTTCGCTGCCCAGGCACACCAACCAACGTGGAGCAGGAGACTCCGGCTTTCCTCCTCCACGTGCAAGGGGGAAGCTGGGAGGCTGGCTGCTGCTGCTCCTGGGCGCCATTGACCGCGCTCGCTGGGCGTAGGTCTCCTGGCGGTTGCAGGCCTGCGGGGTCCGCACAACGCCGCACTCGGGACCGGGGGGGGGGGTTGGGACCATCGGTGGTGGTCGAGCCTCCACAAGTACTGCTATCCATCATACCACATGTTGGCAGGGCACAGCGGTGTCCACGCATTTCTACACCACCTAGCTTGCCTCGGCGAACGAAGTCACACATGGGAGAACTGCTGTCGCTTCATGCAGCAAGAAAATCGATGTGTGCTTTCTTCACCGCGCCAACTGCAAATCGGAACCATGGTTGACTGACAATGGGAGGAAACATGGGTGTCCGCGCTGCAACACGAGGAGGGATGGTCCAAAGCGCCCTGTATTGCGCACGTGTTCAATCTGGTTGTAAAAAGGTTCCTAAGTCTTCCACCGATCTTCAGAACATTCTGAAAAAGGCCAGGAAACTGTGCATATGCGCACATTATCCATTCGTAACATAGCCAGGAACACCCTCCTCGAGTTGTCAGCTGCAGAACGCCTCCCCCCAACACGCTCTGATAGGCGAGTTTTTTCCCACCCGCCTGGGAATTCCAGCCTTGCACAATGTTGGACGAACTGTATGAACAGAGAAAGGCCATTAACGATTTTTTGATGATCCAGGCAGACTAGAAAGTACTCCCCTGTGTAATCTTTGATGTCAGCCATGGCACTCATGCGTTGACACCTGCCTTTTGTTAGAGGCCATTCGATGAGGCCCGCCTTATATTGTATGTCAAGTCGCCAGGACTACGGGATGAAAAACGTCATACACTGCTTCATTACCAGGAACAGATGCTGAAAAATCTTGTCCTGGGCAGGGACTGGAGTTATGTGGCGACTACCATCTCGTGGCCACATGAGTCCTGTGGGGACTGAAATGGAGGATGAAGGATGAGGAGGACATGGGAGCGAAGCATTGTCTGGTGAAATGAGTGATTTCTACCCATGTGACAAGAGAGGAAGGGGCAGGAGCAGCTGAGGAGGTGAGATGGAGATGAGGAAGACGAGGCAGATGACTCCCAAGCAACCGAGGCAGTATACAGTGGAAATGGTAGGCAGGGATAGCCCCATCGGGAGTCCTTGTGGCATATGTCCGCGCAAAGCTTATGATTTGCCCTGGCTAGCTGACAAGCCGGAATAGCAGCATCCGGCAGAGGGATGAACTTCTGCTCTCCACCCCTATTGGACCCGTCGCAAAACCGGTCCAAATGGAGCCTATTTCCCAGCTATTGAAGAGAGGGAAGACAAACTGCAAATACTATAGTTAAATCCCCTCCGTAAATCAGTTGTGCCGTCTTTACTGCCTATGTGCGGCATCGTCCCTCGCTCTGACATGGATCAGACTCGGGGGGTTCCTCAGCACTCACGTACCTACTGGCCGCGGCTGCTTGGGGGAAGGTTGGGGTGGTGTAGGAGAGCAGTACCAGCTTCCCTCAGCAGTAACCTAAGCCTGGAGTCACTAATGATCCAGCTGTTCCTTCACGCCTCCTAGTGAGGAGGGCAGTCTACCAGCATCCAGCAGCAGCAGGACAAGGAGCATACCCTGAACCGAACAGTTATTTGGCCTACTTGAACAGCACTACTGCCACCCCAGTTAGAAGATCCGCTGGAACTACTGGTCAGCCAAACTGGATGTGTGCCGCAACTTGCCGATTTGCAGTGGAAAGCTGTCCTGCCCTGCTCTAGTAGATTTGGCATCAGTATCGGTGTTCAGTGCGGCGGGGTGCCATCGTTACCCCCAAGGAAAACCCGCTTGTCCACGGGAAATGTTTGAACGACCAGAACCTTTGACCAGATGATTAGGCGTGGATCGGACCAGGATTTCCACACACCACAATTCCTTAGGGTCAGTCCTGGGTCAAACTAACCTGCCTCACCACTATTTCTGATGCCGCCACCCCCTGATTCCATCACATCTGCGCTGATAGTTTCTCCATCTGCCAACCACCGGTCTTTACCCAGGGACTGTATTGCCCACCCACCTCAACACTCTGTCATTGTTCCACTCTATGTGCTCATGCTGCTGCACCGCAGTTGCCTGTTCGCCAGGGTGACATCCACAGGTGAGTCATTGTGCCCTCTGCGCCTGGTACTGTTTTGCTTCACCTCCAGAATGTCATTGTGCCACTCCCTACCTCATGCTGATTCTCCTGTTATCACACCATTCCACTCTCAGTCCCA
This sequence comes from Phyllomedusa bahiana, assembly GCA_025379985.1. Classification (NCBI taxonomy): domain Eukaryota; kingdom Metazoa; phylum Chordata; class Amphibia; order Anura; family Hylidae; genus Phyllomedusa; species Phyllomedusa bahiana. The sequence goes on from JAODAL010022525.1 coordinate 59,358, forward strand.
ATGTGCCATCTCGCCTACCTCGATTGCGCTTGCCGCCGTGACCTCCCGCTCTCAGTCATTGTGCCGCTCCTGTGCCTAATACTAATTTTGCCACCGGCAGAATGTCATTGTGCCACACTCTGACCTCAATGCTGCCGTGCTGTTACTCTGTCGTGCCCTCCACACCTGTGTCATTGTGCCACTGTCTGACCTCATGCTGCTGCCGTGGCTGCTGCCGTGCCCTCCACACTGTGGCCTACTACTGTTTTTGCCACCTCCAGAATTTGTCATTGTGCCACGGGCTGACCGCATGCTGCTGATGTGGCTGCTGCCGTGCCCTCCACACTGTGACATAGTGCCACTCGACGTACCTTATGCTGCTGCATGTTCTCCTCACCTGCCGTGCCCTCGCACACTGTGTCATTGTACCACTCTTTGGCTACTCCTTTTTTGGCCTAGCTCCAGAATTTGACAAAGTGCCACTGCCATGACCCTCATGCGCTGCCACCGTTGACCTCCACACTGTTTGCTTAGTTCCACTCTGCGGCCTGGTTACTGTTTAGGCCACTTCCGAGAATGTCATTGTGCACTGTCTGACCTCATGCTGCTGTTGGCTGGCCGCCGTCACCTCCACACTCTGTCACTAATGTTGCCACCTGAGCTCTCCTAGTTTCTTTTTGTTTTTTTTTCCAGCTTTTGCTGCATGACTTATCAGGCTACGTTTCCTGCTTTCAAGTTTTGGTCAGTTTTTGCCGCCCATGACTTGCCCATGGGGCATTTACCAGTCTGTGAAGCGAATCTAAGAGCGTCGGGCAGTCATGGTGCTGTCCATACTAAAACACAACATTGTATTAAGGACCAAACCAAGCTCCTTGCATATTTTAAGGCATGGCACAACGTTCTACCAAACAACCCTGGCAGGCTCTGGCAGCCTGAAATAGCTGTTTTAAACGTGATTCGTGCCGAATAATTCGGACCCCGAAACGAATTTTTGTCGGAAAATTCGGCGAAGTAACCGATTAATACCGAATTTTTGAGAAATTCGCACCATCTCTAGTCATAATATCTGATCGGAAATGGAAATGAGATGTAAGAAGCCCAGAAATCATTTGGAGAGTGTTGAAACTTATGGGGTGAGACCAATTTAAAAAAAAAAAAAAAAGACTGGATCCATATGACGACTCTTAAAGAAAAGGATATAGCCCAGGAATGGCAGTAACAATTTACCAACAAACATTTCCAACTTGGTGTGTAGAGTATTATAGCAGAGACAAAACTATAAAGAGTTGATGTGAAAATTATAAGTTTACAGATTTTGTCAGAAAATCGAGACACTGTCTAAGCAGTTCAGGACATATTGATTGAGAACATTTCATAACATTATTAATTTGTGCAATAACCAAATGGTTTAGTCTGGTATTCATAATTTCCATTCTGGTTGGTATAGGACTTTCCCTTCCTCTCACTCCTTGATCCTAATTAAGTTCTAGGCATAACTCAGACTTGGTACGGTAAGAAGCACCACTTCAGCAATCAAACAATTCAGTGGTTGTTGTATATATGCTTTCAAAGGATCATGTTCAGTCCACCATAATCAATGTATTGCCTCAAGGTTCCATCCTTCTTAACAAAGAAGAATCCAGCACTGGCCAGGAAAGTGGATTCATGAATTAAAGGAGTTTTCTAGCTACAAAGGTCATGTCTCTAATGATTGGGACAGTAAAAATAAGGACTTTTGATTGGTTTTGCTTACCTAAGTCCATATAGGTATAGGCAGATATGAGGTAAACTCTGCATCTATAGTTATTCCTGCAGCAGCTGTCATGACATGCCCCCTTTTCTGTGATTGGCTGGCTGACATTTTATTCAGCCTGTTGGGACATGCCCCTGGACGGTAAACACCCCCTGCGCTGTGTGATTGGTTGCCTGCACACTCTGTGTTTCTCCCTCTGAGCTGTGAGAAACGAGCTGCCTGAGATGACCGTGTGTGTAAGAGAGAAGCTGGGACAACCCTATGTGATGGCTCTCCAGTGATAGTTCTATGTACTGAGTAACTTCACTCTCCCTTCATATAACACAGTCTTATACCCGTGACCCCCACATATAAACATCCTTAATAAGTCGGCTGTATCACTCCTGCCTGATAACGTGTTGAATGGAGGGGAACAGAGAGCATTTCTCACACTTGCTTCATCAGTTCAGGCTGTGTGTATAACAGCAATTACACCAATGAAGGTAGTGGTCACAAGCAGCCTGAACTCTGCCACCATGAAGCATGAGAACTCTGAACCAGAAGCATGAGAACTGCAGCCAGAAGCATAGCAGGAGGGCTGCAAAGCTGACATCCTCCCCCTTACCCTGCACACACAGAATGATGATGTCACAGCTCTTCAGTGAGGGGAGACTAGCCTCCTGGGAGGAGAGACCCACCTACTGAGAGAAGAGACTCGCCTCTGGATTTGAAACTGAAACTGATAGATTTTGCTGAAGTGAACGAAAGCTTCAAACGATAAAACCCCTTTAACTCTTTATCCAGATTCACATTGGTACAGACACCTTCTGGAGGAGAGAGTAGCCAGAAAGTAGTGTAATATTATAATGATAGGGACGATGTGCTGGAAGTGTCTCTGTATTGAAATGGCAACTTGGATGAAAGGGAAGCAGACCTTAGCAATAAAAACCGATTGGGATTCTGTCCAAGAAGGCAATGTTAAAAACAGGAAGATCCTCAGAAATTGTCCAGATGACCTGTTATCAGTAGAAGAATATCTATTCAAAATGGTGTTTAACAATCTCAAGACACATTAAAGATTAAAAAAGATATGGCTTAATCACTTAAAGGGGTTTTCTCACTATGAAGATTTGCTTTCAACATAAAGGGACAGTTAAATGAAGGCATTTTCTAAATACATTTGTCAATAGATTCTTCCTACTTGCTGAAACCATGGGATGTCCATTGATCACATGCTTTTGCTTCTGTTTCTATGGACATTTTGTCATCACTCAGTTGGTGTGCTTTGAAGCCAGGCTCAGCTCAGAAACACTTCCCTGTAGTGGGTGTGACCTAAGCAGAGAAAGATCTGGCTGCATATAGTGATGTCATTCTCTCCTGACAGTCTCAGCAGCAGGAGTGACTAGAGGGGAGAGAGAAATGTTTGTTAGCTCTGCTTCAATTACTATTCATAATGAAACCAGTAAACAGCATTACAAAGCCTGCAGGATTGTGTACTTTACAATTATGTGATGCCACATCCCCTACAGAAGGCACACAGCTTTCCCATGAGAAAAAAACTGATTGCTGTGTGGGATGTGACATTGCTATATCCTATATTATAGGATGATGAAATATTTTTTTTTACCATGTTACAAACTGTTTGCTGCACAGTATTATAACACAGCCAGCTGCAGGCAACCAGAAAGTGAACTGGAGAAGAGATGCAGGGGCATGAGGTGTACATGTCTGTGAATGATGATGTAAGGGTGAACAAGGCAGGGCTAGACAGTGCTAGGAGGATTAGGGGGTGATGCAGGGAAGTCCTAGATTGTAACTGCAATGGATTCTGGAACTTGTAGGATAGAGCTGCTGGAGAACTACTGACCCTCTGACAAACAGTAAGTTTCACCGATCTTATGATAGATGACTAAGGAGGCAAAATAAAATAAAAATAAAATAAAAGAAACACATGAAGGTAGTGGAATATCCTTACTTTTCCAAATGCTGTTTATAATGTTCTCTGAAATCTTAAAACTCCTGTACTACCGCTTTCCCCCTTCACCATATGGTAAACATAGTATGTTATCTATATTCTGTGGTTCAGTACGACTATAGCATTACTAGTATATATATATATATATATATATATATATAAATAAATATATATATTATATATATATATATATACAGATATATATATATATATATATGATATATATATAAAATTTATTATATATATAAATACAGCAGTCCCCGCATGTGCCAGCATGTCACAGCTGCACATGAGATACAGAACGTTAGGTGAAATCTTTTAAAAAAGGGCACAGAGAGCAAAAAAGATGTAAAAACTGTTCCCTGCACTATCCAAAACTAAAAAAAACTTTTTGTGCTGGAGTTTCACATTTAATAAAATATACCTGTTCCGACTTACATACAATTTTTCAACCCTTAAAAACAAACCTACAGTCCCTATCCCTTTTGTACCCGGGACTGGGGGACTGCCTGTATAAAATATATACACTCACCGGGCCACTTTATTGGGTCACCATGCTAGTAAGGGGTTTGGGAAAACCCCCTTTTGCTTCAAACTGCCTCAATTCTTCTGGCATAGTTCCACAATGTCAACGACTCAATTGGTACCAAGGGGGCCCCAAAGTTCCCAAAAAAATATTCCCCACACCATACACACCACCCCACCTGAACCTTGATAAAAGGGCCAGAGGGATCCTGTTTTCATGTTTTGACCGAATTTTGCAGCAAAAACGAGACTCATCAGACCACAACTTTTCCAATCTTTTACTGTCCAATTTCGATGAGCTTGGCAAATTGGACCCCAGTTTTTTTTTTTCTTAGCTAAAAATGGGGACCCGTTTTTTTTGTCTTACCCCCTGCCTCAAAGTTCGCCGTACTTCGTTCAAGATGCTCTTCTGCCCACCCTTGGGTTTAACGGGTGGCTATTTTTTCCCCTGTGCCTTTTTACACTCGAAACCATCTGCCCCTTCTCCTTTGACCTCTGCATCAAAAAGGCATTCCGCCCACGGGTGCCCTCACGGGTGTTTTTCTTTTTTCGGGCCATTCCTTAAACCCCAAGATGTTTGGTGAAAACCCAGGGAAAAGCAGTTTCTGAAAAACTCAACCACCCCTTTTGCACCCAAAAACCATCCCCGTTCAAAAACCTCAAAACACCTTTTTTCCCCCTACTATGCTCGTTTGAACGCAGGAATGCTTGACCATTCTACATGCCTAAAAGCACTGATTGCCGCCATGTGATTGGCTTTAAAATTAATTTTTTAACGAGCATTGGGCAGGGGTTACCCAATAAATGGCCGGTGATGTAAACATTTTTTATTTCCCGAAGTTTTACTTGGAGGTTACATTTTTTTAATCTCTTTTTTTACAAAAATATCTTACCCTTTTTTCAGTTCGTTGTAATTCATCTTTTTTATATTAATTGGAAGGTGTACCTAATAAATCTTGGG